>JAUMHR010000049.1:21282840-21294143 GCA_032361145.1 Enteromius fasciolatus
GAGTCAATTCAATTCAAATTCCAACTCATGAATTGAATGGTGGCCAATTCTGAAATTCTGAATTGTGCACAAGCCTGGCTAACACACAGTGTTAAGATTCAGTATGTAAACTTGCTTGTAAAAACTTGTTCATGTCATACACAATTAATTATAATTAATGTTGTATTAACATTAACGTCTTGATACAGATGCAAAATCTTTTTCAGAGGAAACTGATATTTCCTTAAAAGTACCAATGATTTCCTAAATTAGCCCCGCCCTGTGTTCTTAATAAGTACTAGGTAAATAATACAAAAAAGACCATAACCTATGACTATCTTATTATACATATCTAGATAACAATAACCAATGAATGGTAAGGTCTTTTGTCATGCAAATAGACATAGCTGGCGAACCAGGAAGACTGTGGTTGACTGGTGATTAGTTACTTCCTCATCAAAATACTATGAAACATTTGGGCAGCTTATCAGTTGAAGGTTTGTGGTACATTGACTGTAGTGCAGCACTTCTCACTCCAGAGCACCGATTACAACATCATGCAGTTTGCCTGCATCCCTTTTTTTCTCTTCACTTCTACCTTGACTTTAGGTAAGAGATTTTGAAGGTTCAATAAAACTGACTATATTTTGCATGACCATAACCCTTAAACATAAAAATGAATTTAAATGATGCTTATTATTACTAAAAAAGACAAATTTACTAATTACGTTTTAGACTTAAATAATAGACTTCAATATTCCTCAAACTAGCTCTTTCTAGTTTCCATAAAACTCCATATTAATGATTTAAAGCTTTACATTCTCCGGCTTCTCTATAGGATGGGCAAGAAGTGTAGACCTTCAGCTCACAGAACCACAAGAACCCAGCCTTTCCATGGTGAGTAAACAATAACTGAAATACAAGAGCTTGCGTGTAAAGTAAAAATACAGATGAAAATAAATATTCTACGTGGATCAATTCAATAAACTAAGAATGTTGTGACTACCTGATCATACAACCTACATTATTACTTATGGTATAAACTACTGGCATACACTACGTTAATTCATATAAGTGTTTTTTATATAAATTATATTGCTTTTAATTACCTTTAAGTTTTTGCTTTTAGGGCAAATTGAACATAGACTAATTGTTTCTGATCATTCTTCTTTACTTGTTATTTGCAAGTGGCTGCTAACTTTCTTTCTTATATTGCACAATAGCATTGAAGGTCTTGCATTGTTAAAATGCATTGTTAAAAATAATGTTACACATTACATAAACAACAAATAAATCTGGAAATCAGCACATCGATAACGTAGATTCTACTCGGGTTACTTCATCAGGTTCTACTCCACTTTCTAATGAACATTACTTGCATACGGTTGTTTGCAGGCTGCAGAATGCTATACTTATATATAAGGTAGGCTGCAGACAGTTGCAACCCTTAATAAATCATATTAACATCTGCGAACCGTGAAACTCAAAAGAAGATCTGAGAATTTTTACACTTCCTTCTCTCTAGTAAAGATAGATTTCTCTTCTACACGTACGACCCTAAAACAGAAACTGGCAGTTTGTGGTTTTATGTTAGAAACAGTATCTCATACACTATTCTTTCGCATAGCCAATAAACTAAGCACTGAAATGCATTGATATCGAAATCTCACAAAATACCTAGTCAGGTTTAATTAATATTACATCAAAAAATCCACAAAATACATGATTTTCCACTATCATCATTCTTTAGATGAACACGTGCACCGATTGCAAGACGGTTGTACAGTTGTTGACCGAAGTCCTCTCCAATCAAGACTCACAGGTGAAATTATTTTTGTGATGTTTACTAATAATTAGATTTTATTGAAAGTCGTTGAACTCAACTGTAACTAATTTTATCCATATATATTTTCAATTATATATTTTCTTTATGCCAGACCTAGTAAATAACTCCTGTACAACACAATCTCATGGCAGTTCATGTCTAATTTCTTTTAGTTTAAGTCCAATTTTTTTTAGAGAAGTGAAATGTGCAGTTGCATTGTTTTTCGAACTAATGCTGGTTTCACTTTCTTTGGGCAGTGTGAGTCATGTGAGGTCGTGTTTGTCTTTAAATTGATGTTTTTTAAGCTCACTGGAGTTGATTGTACATCAATCTTTTCACAGCATCTCATTGAAAAAGCTTTTGACAAGTTTTGTTATGAGCACCCTGTCATCCCTTTGTGTATGGATGGAGCAAAGACATACATACATGTGATCATCAGACATTTCAGCGCATTTGCAGTGAGTTCTTCTCAGTTTAACATCATGAAAGTGGGTGATTCTAGTAGCCATTTTTATTGTTATATCCAACACTTAGCAGTACTGTTCATAACCGACTACAATGAAGATTTATCATCCCAGTTTGACTTAGACTTAATTTCTTTGTAACATCTAAATATCTAAAATGTCTAAACACAAGTAATATTTTTGACAGAAATAATAGAATCCATACACTAAAAAACTGATGTTTTTGCCCTCATCACAGAATCAGAATGGTGACATATGCACAATGTTGGGACTGTGTGAAAGCCAGTCTAAGAGAAAAGCATCATCAGCCCTCACTGTTGGCCTGAATGAGCATGGTTTGCTCTATGCAAAACCTTCAAGAGGAACCAGTCAAGAGGTATGTGTCGGATTTGTGAGTTTTAATGTTCTTTTGATTTCCCAAAAAACCTTTAAGTTGGCAATTCTCAAAGGTATTGTGCACCTTTTAGTGGAAAGTTCATTACTGGTTACAAACAGTGCTTAATTTGTAAATTATGAGGTCTCAGAATAAAGCAGGGTAATGGATCCGCATGTGATTAGAGAAGAAAAGGTTACGGACCATGTACACAGACAATTGGTGGACCGACTTTAGCGTTTAACAACCTGCAATCATGAAAAACATGGAAAGCCATGAATTTTCAAAAAAGTGACTTACAGGCCGGAAATATTTTGGAAAAGTCATGAAATTTTATTCCACAAATCTCGGTTTAATCGAATTATATGTTATCACAGTGTTTAAACTTACTAAATTATTTTTCACACACAGTCAAAATGCTCAAGAGGAAGCATTAAGAATGATTTATTGCCATTGTGTAAATAATAAGTAATCACATAATCCATAACTGTATATATATATACTTTTCCCCATATACATACCATGCACTTAATTGAAAGGCGATAATTATAACTATAATAAAATCTCATCTGGTTCAGCATTTATATCATCAATAAAAGTAAACTGTTCTACTACTGAACTCTAAACTTATAGCAGGTTAGAGCTTATGTGTCATTAAGGTAAAATAAACTTTGAAACAATTTGTGTAAAATGTGTTATACCAATATATGACTTAATTAATAATGGACAGATACTGTAAATAGGAAACAAGGCAGACTAGGAAACAAGATTAACGGTTTGAGACCATGCTAGTCATAAAAACAAATGAACTAGAGCTCCTTTCAGATGATTATTTGGTGCATAACTCACTATTTAATCAGACTGCCATGATTCTCAAGCTCTGGTGCTTTTTTTTCTTAGATTCAATTCAATCCCATCTGTAACTTCTGTATGTTCTTCATAAAGACAATAGAGAGCTTGTTGCCTAAAGAGAAAACTGAAGTAAGTACTCTTCTGTTGGAAATCTCGTTCACATTATTAAAAGTGTAAGAAATTTACAATGAATCCCCCAAATCCCTAAATATAAACTGCTCCTGGGGTTATTTTCCATTTTGCTTGTTTGACTTGTAGGCGACTATTGTGAACCTTCTGGAGAAAATTTGTGGCTATTTGCCTTCACAATATAAGGACACGTGTGACAACTTCATAGAAAAGTATGGAAAGCAGCTGATCGATCTGCTGTTGTCCTCCCTCCCTCCACATGCTGTCTGCACTGCGCTGGGCCTGTGTCTTTTCCAAGAGATGCCACTGTCTTGTAAGTAGCATGAGTGACAGCCGAGCAATGCAATCTTTCTTTCAGTTTCAAACTGAACTAAACAGCATGGCACAATCAACGCCAAGGTCATGGTTTCGCTTCTCATAATCAAGAACTGAAATTTGATCAAATGTGCACAGTTTAGATAGAAGCCAAATCAATACATGATGTAAATCTTAAGATAAATTACTAATTCTTAGGAATTTATCCAATCACATTCATGCTTTCTGCTTTGATTGTTAGGTTTAGGGACAGAGCTATAACCTACAGAGCTTCATTATATATTTTTTTTTAAAACTGACGTTTTCAAATGAATCACATCGTAAAGCAAGTTACATTTTTTATGAGACTGGAATGTTTAATGAGCAATTTATCACATAATTAGTTTTTTAACTTTGGCAATCAAAACTGATCTGGATGTTTACAAAATATGACCTCATTTTATTGTTTTAAACCTTTGTTTTCAATTAGGCAAATCACTTGCATAGACGAAAAAACAAAAAAAGTAGCCTACTGATAATTAGTTACCAAGACATTATCTTTTTTATATATACAAAGCAATGATGTGCAAAATTCAAAAGACGATTGGCAAAATATAACAATTTTTTTTATGTATAGCTTTTACATTATCAACACACAATATGTCAGAATAGCCCCACCTTCTGAATAAAAGAGTCAGTCGCAAAATGGTACAGTCATTGCATCACTGCAGCTGTGTTAGAAGCTACGGTTGCTGAAGTAATAATCAGAATGTAACTTTAAAATGATGTTTGAGCATAAAAAAAACTTTTATAATGCACCTGGTGTCAGGCTGCATGCAAGCTGTGCGTATTGACATCAACAGGCTGTTGACAAAATGACAAAGTGCAAAACACTCAAAGTGACTATTGGTGGTACTGAATTTGATTGATAATTCTGACTTGGTGCTTGCTCTGATAAACTTTGACTTTCTCAGTCCAGAACTAATTTAACTAACTATTACCAGTAAAGAATGGAGTGCCTCAAGGATCTATCCTAGGTCCTCTACTATTTTCAATATACATGCTGCCCCTTGGTAATATTATTAGAAAACACGGGATTAATTTTCATTGTTATGCTGATGATACTGATTATCGAAGTTAACAGAGTGTGTTAAAAATGTAAAAGATTGGATGATGAATAATTTTCTTCTATTAAACTCAGACAAGACAGAGATATTACTTATTGGACCAAAACACAATACACAAAATCTTTTAACTTACAATTTACAACTAGACGGATGTCCTGTTAATTCCACTACAGTCAAAAGACTGGGTGTTATATTAGACAGCAACTTGCCTTTTGAAAGTCATATTTCTCATGTTACAAAAACAGCATTCTTCCATCTTAGAAACATTGTGGAGCTATGAAACATGTTACCAGTTTCTGATGCAGAAAAGCTAGTTCATGCATTCATGACCTCTAGACTGGACTATTGTAATGCGCAACTAGGTGGTTGTCCTGCATCTTCAGTAAACAAGCTGCTAGAGTCCTTACCAGGACAAGAAAATATGATCATATTAGCCCAATTTTAAAGTCTCTGCACTGGCTGCCTATTAGGTTCTGCATCAGCTATAAAATATTACTTCTTACCTCCTGCGAACCTAACTAGTCTTCTAACGCACTACAATCCATCACGCTCCCTAAGATCGCAAAACTCTGGACTGCTGGTAGTTCCAAGGATAGCAAAGTCCACTAAAGGTGGTAGAGCTTTTTGAATTGAATTAAATTAATTGAAGAATCATTCTTTCTGCCTGTTAATTATACCACAATCATTCTTAATATGAATTTTATGTGTCCCCTTCAGCATCAGACTGTGAGTCCTGTAAGATATTTGCAGTCCTCTCCCAATTTCATTTGGGTCACAATGCCACGGAGATCCAGACCTCTGACCTGCTCCAGAAGATGTGCCACCTCCATCCTAACGCTATTCCACAAGTAATGATTACAACACATTATAAAAATCCTTGTTCTCACTGTATATAAGATGTCTTTACATACTACTTAGATGAAACTGTTAGAATGCATTGATTTTATTGTATTGCACAGCACTTTTGGGTTGGGTTAGGGACAGGTTTGGTCAACAATATAATTATAGATGTACATATAGAAACTACACACTGGAATTTTAAAACTAATGTGTACGATGTGAAAAATGCATGTACACTATGCATTGTATTAAATTAATTGTATTGCTAGCACATAGCAATATTGTGGCTATTTGTCTATACAATATAAGGACACGTGTGACAACTTCATAGAAAAGTATGGAAAGCAGCTGATTGATGGTTACTAAAAAGGCAATGGTCTGACTCTTTGGAGTGTTTCTTGATGTTCCCTCCTAGTGTGAAGGGTTCGTGAAGCTGCATGGCCACAGGCTCCTGAAGAGCCATGCAAAACAACCAGCCCTTACTGCATGTGAGGTAATAACTGCTCATTTGAATTAACTTTACATTGGGGTTGTTGATCATGTCATGTGTTCATGTATATGACTGGAGAGATTCTGATATCACTGACACTATTTTATTGTGTTTTTTGTGTTCTCAACAGGAAGACTACCTTTGCAAGTGACCAAAAGAAAGTGATCATTAGAGCAAGACTCAAATATCAGAAAAGCAAGCACCTTTTTACTGTACTTAATCAAACTTCTTCTATCCACTGGTCTTGCCACACACTCCCTTAAAAAAATCTGAGACATACAGTAAAAGCGGAGACAATAACTGTTTAATCGGTTTTAAATTACCTTCATGTGCCAATTCTTATTTAATGTGCCTGTACTTAACTATCAATCACATTTGTATTTCCATGATCGGAACCTCACTAATCACTTAATATAAACTAGTCAACTTAACATAGGAAATCCTAACATAGTTTGCATTTGGTGTCACATTATACAAAATCATTTCCACACCTCTGTGTTAAAATGACATTAGAAAAAAACTGTACGGATTAATATTTTAAGGCATGTTAAGCAAATGATTGAAAGAAAATAAAATGATATTTCTGTTTTTGTCAACTCAAATATAATAAATCTAATATACCTGAAAACAAATAAATCTTTAAAACAATAAGGGAAAATCTTTGAATTGTTCAAAACTACAGAATAAGATCTATAAATTTTACCAACAAAACTATACGTTTTTTGTTTTTTTTTCAATTTTCATTGAATTTAAATTCAGGACACCTCTAGAACAAATGCAACATCAGATATGTTCGGCTTTAATTTTAGAGGCTTCAATCTAGTTTATTATTTAAAATACATGTTCTCTGAATAAAAGACACTGTATATAGTCTTGAAAACTTTAATAAGAAGTCTCATCCTACAAACTGCCAAACATCCCAGGTACAGGAACAGTCGCAATCAAACTGATTAATTAAAAAAGATCAGCACGGAACACAGTGCGTTATGTCCACCTTCTAGACTTTTCAGCAGTTACATGAAATTAAACACATCAGGGGTTTTGTCTTCTCTCATTGTAACTCTACACAAGTGTGTTCCTTGTTAAAGCCCTGGCGTGCAGAAACGAAATGACTCATTTCATTTACATCTCACCAATGCACCTCCTATGCCCCTGTATGGCTTTCTGCTCCCTCATCTTTCTCTTGTCTCTTCCAAATCTGCAAAAGAGGAATCTGGTGAAATAAATCTGGGTGATGCCTCAAAAACATCAACTTTCTAGGATTTTAGAGATCTTTAAGACACAATACAGAGTTCCTGCAGCTTTATCATATGGGCAAGGCATTTATTTTCAATAAAAAAAGAATTATGTAAATAAAAAGTTGAAAATAGGTTGAGGGTAGGTGTGGAGAGGGCTTTATTGTCCCAATTAGGTAGCTCCCATTTAATAATTTGAATTGAAATGATAATTTATATTCAATGCATTATTTCTATGTTCCGTTTTATAATGTACTACAATACTGAGGTGCAGATAATTGGCACTATTTCCAATAAGTAGTATAAATAGCAGAAAATCTAATCAAAAAACAGGCTTTACTATCGATATATATATATCAGCCCTATTGTGAATCATGGGTCTCACAGCTGCTGCATGACCAAAACATCTAAATGCAAGCCAAATCGGGTTTCTCTCAACAAAACAATTTTCATGTAACGTCCACTTATTGATAGACATCACTCTTAGCCCTCCTCATCAACTGACAAATTTGAGTAAATGAGCAACAAACCTGTATATACGCCTCTGAGAGCGTGATCATCTGGGGAAGGATATCAATCACCTGCAGATCCTGAAGCTCATACCACTTCCCCGTGCCCTGTCAGACATCACAAACCACCCGTATTAACAAACCATCCCGGTAACAGTGCTGCCACGCTCTGAATGAAATCAAGTCCTGGTGACACACTCACGTGATGCAGAACATGAATCCTGTAAGACCCTTCAGTGGGTTTTCCATCGTGAACTACATTGGCCACCAGGTCATAGGTGGTGATCTTCTCTGTAGCCTGCGCCTCTTCTGTCAGGTACTCGCGCAAATCAACATTCCTATTGTGCATGAACATTTTCAAAACAAGAATATATCAAATACGTTTACAGAGAACATAGAAATGTCTAAAAGAGTGCAACTTCATTTATTCCTAGTGTTGGTGGTCACATACGTAATGGGGAAGTTGACAATAGTTGGGTTCTTTTCCACAAAGAAGTTGTTCTTTGTGAATCGCTTGATGCAGAAGATGAGGTACGGAGGAAGTTTGGTGAGCTGGAACCTTTTCAGAAAGTTCTCCTTGTATGTCTTGTACTCCTGTGACAAAGACAAAGGTAATCATTTATTTAATATAAAGTATATTATTTTACACAAATAAAAATATATCAATATAAAAATATACTATCAGTATCATTAATAATGGCACTTTGGCCTTCTGTCTCTACAGAAAAAAAAAATAGTACAATTTTTATAGTAAATAGTAAAGAAAATAAATAACTTAAAATTTATATTACACAAGCAAAGCAAAGATAATTCAGAATTCTGGGAAAGAAGTGAATGTGAAAATGAATTCAGACCTTCTCATTGTTTCCGTTGAACTTGGCCAGGATGTTGAAGAGAGGAACCTGAGGAATGATGAGCTGCTCCTTCTCATCTTTGTAGAGGGGTGCTGTGGGCAGATCCAGCGTTAGGTACAGGAAGGTGGACTCAGACATCTTCTCCTGGTACTCATCCTTAAGCAGAAGGGCTTCTTTCTCTTCTGCAGGCTGTAAGAAATGTTCATCATCTATTGACTTGCTAGCGTCACAGGTGCTGTCAAACCCCAAAAGTAACAGAAACGCTTTTGAAACGGTTTAAGCACATAAGACAGTTATTAAAGTAATAAAAACACCAACCAAATCTGGATGAGGAAGCTTTTTTGAGAAGATTCGCATGGACCCCTGAAACACCTTGGAGACGATGGCTGTAAAAGAGAAAACCACCAAATGAATTGATTTCTTTTACATTTGTGTGCCATAAAGTTGTGCTGCCGAACTAATCATCATCCAAAATAAATGTTTTTGTTTATGTAATATATGTGTGTGTGTGTATATTTATTGTGTATATACAAATACACACACATACAGTATATATTTAGAAAATATTTACATGTGTTTATATGTATAGAGATTTATATAATTTATATTATATAAGTATTTTTAATATACAAATATAACATTTTACTTAAATATATGCAATAAATATACACAGTACAAACACACATTACTTAAACAAAAAGAGTGCAAGTTTAAAAGGGTCATGTTTTTTACAAAAACAAATTATAAAATAGAATTAGAATAGAGTGTTAGGTTGCAATGGTCAAATAAAGATAGAGATGCGTTTTTAGCAGTTTCTTGAGGATTGATGGCACACAAACACACCTTTTAAAAATCTACATCAGAACAATACTCACATGTTTTTTTCTTTGTCCCACCAAGAGCACCATGCAGTGCATTGAGAAACCAGGACAGAAAGTCAACAGCATCCCCTAGAGAGCAAAAAGCACAACATCAGGTAAGAATACACTAATTCCTACCTAATAAGAATAACAGAGACGGCTGTTTGATTGGCGTATTCCTCGACTACTCATATTAGACCGCTTTCTAAATGAAACATGCAACAGCAACATCATATGACAACAACCTAGTAACAGCTCGGTCAGTGTGCATACAGAACTCAGTACAGTAATATTTTGAATTTGGTGTTACCTTGTTTAGTGATCTGAAAGGTCTTTTTACTGCATAACACCACAGCCTGCAACATCTCATGTGGCGACACGTGGGCTTTGAAGTTGCGGGGGTTCCAGAGCTTGCGCATGAGCTCCCCAAAGCGCTGCACCAACAGAAACATGATGTCGCCCGGTGGCCGGCGGATTCTGCAATAGTTCTCCTCCTCAAGGAAGTAGTTCCGTAGAGGTGGCACGTTTGAGAGTGCCTTGGGGAAAAAGACAAGTGGTAACATATTTATTGGATGGAAATCCTGCCTTTAATTAAATTGAGTTCATCCAATGAATCATTTTTTTAAATGTGTAAAATTTAAATAAGGTAGTAATAAATGTTTTTTTCTTTCATAAGCCATAATAACAAAGACAACTATAATTGAAGTGTAAAGATTTTAAAAGATTAAAAATCAAGCCATATCATAAGCTGTGAGAGAAGAAAGCATTTTCCCTTCAAAAAATTAAATACCTGGTTGCTCATCTCACCTGCAAAACCACATTAGCATAGTCATTAGCCTTGATGTTATTGAGACCCACAATTCCTGGCAGATAAGTAGTGCCATCGTAGGCTCTGTACAGCTTCCCATGCTTATCCAAACCAGAGATGTGCTGTTTGGTGAATGTGGGTTTCAGCACATACTGAAATAAAGATATGAAGTAGAAAGAATCAGAGGTGTTGTACCAGTGTTGTCTTATAGCACATAAAGTAAAATGGCACTGCTTTTACAACTGTAATGAGACAACACAGTATAATATACTGACAACCAACTGACTGAAGGAAAGCTGTGTTTGTACTCACCGTAATGTCCTCTAATGAGGAGTCAATAATCTCATAATTGTCTGGCAGACAGTAAAACTTTAATGTGTGGAGATTCAGGAAAACATGGTGTGTGAACTGAACGCTGTGGATGTACGCGTGAGACTTCTGACCTCGACCTGACAGAAATAAAATGCAACAAAGAGTAATGTGCTTCAAATTTACATTGATTACATAGTCAAACTAAGGTGCATAGGCTCAGACAGATTTGGGTTTTTATTATCACATATGCAGACTACAATATGAAAGTGAAGTATTGGCGCTTTTCCACTACACAGTACCAGCTCGCCTCGGCTCGACTCGGCTCGCCTCGACTCGGCTCTGTTTGGTTTTC
>JAUMHR010000049.1:21304376-21319677 GCA_032361145.1 Enteromius fasciolatus
CAGTTTTCTTGTAATTAGTTTGTCTACTTAACCTTGTCTTTTTCAGTTCATTGTATCGGTCGTTGTTTAATGTCTCGTCTGCCCTGCTTTTTGTACGTCTGCATAGATCCCTGCATTTTTTGCACTTATATTATTAAATCTTTTGCACTTAAGTTCTGTCTGCCTGGATTCTGTCCGCTGAAGAAGCGGGATCGCAATGACATTCGCTGCAGCCCAGATCCTAACCGTTACACTAACCCTTTAATGAGTAGCAGAAACTATTAAATAAGAACTAATATTTAATAAGCGCTAGCACCTTTTTAAAAGGTAAAGACTAAGCAGAGTAGCTAAATAATTCTAGCATGAAAATAGACGTTTTATAGATTAAATGTGAAAATAGCTTGTCATTGCCGGTATAAAATGACTTTAGAGCCATTAGTTATTAAAATAAAAATGTATTTCAAACAGTTCTTTCGTCAATTCAATCATCGTATTTATTTTTGAGCACATTTATGACATGGTCACAGACACATTCGTAGTTCTGCAGATTACGCTTCAGGTCATAACCATAATGGATAATGTGTGTAAAATATAATAAAATAACAGCATTATTTTAATTTTTGGTTGTACTACAAAATTGTTTAAGTGGGAATGTCATACCAAACACATCCACATAACATGTCTTATCTGACATCAGTAAATATTATTGTCCCCAAGACAAAATCAAACCAAATTGTTAATTCATGGCCATCTTCATTTTGTTAAAATAAATGTTTTATTATATACAATTCAAACCTAATTCCTAAGGTCAAAAAGATCATGGTCTGTTATAATTATACCTATACGTCCACATTTAGCAAATAGAGAGAGAACAATGACAATGACACTTCATACCATAATAGAAAACATTTTATTGTTAAAAATAAATAAAAACTGGAGGAAGGTAAAGACACAGGGAAAGGGAGACAGAGAAAGAGAGAAGGTATGTAAACCAGGCTAGTTTCTCTGTACAACACCAGCCAAAATTGCTATCCCTCTTTTTAAGGAAAGACTGTGAAGGAAGAAAGACAATAGGCATCTAATAATGCATAATGCTGGCCAAAATAAATGGCACTGCAGCAGCCACATTCCTTGTGGTCCCCAAAGTTTTCTGTATGACACTTGGGAACCACAGAGAGCTAGAGAGAAGTTACAGCAACATACAGCTTGAGAGTTAGCCTCCAGTTTTCAATACACGTGCACAAATAAATACACAAATTTAAAACATTTGGGAATGCTTATGATACAATGGTGAAGAGCTTAATTGTAATTAATACTGGCCAACCAGTTTACAGCTACTAAAAGTGGAATTAATTTGTTAATCTGTGTAGTATACATTCTTTAACCTTACGCTGATGAATCATAAATCACCTTTGAAATTTAAAAAGACTATGTCTGAAATGTGTGATACAACACAATGGTAAAATGAAAGGGAAAAAGATTTAAATATGATGGACCAGCAGGACTTGTACCAGAATAACCAGACTTCTCCCTGTCAGCCATGTGGGCTTCTCTGTAGAATACACCAACAGGCCTAAAGGGGAAAAATCTTGACAAATGGTTTAGTAGTGCAGCTTTTTGGGCACTTCCCAAGGGAAGGATTCACGACCAAAGTGGCCGTAAGCGGCAGTCTTCTGATATATTGGCTTCTTCAGCTCCAGCTCCCTAAAACACATCAGCCGTGGATTATTGACTGGTCAAAATACAACTGCATGAATTTATCATGTAGATGTTTCTTCAAGTGCACAGTTGAACACCCAGGCAGCCAGAGAAAAGATGAAGCGATCGCTTACCGTCACACTCACTAGTTGGCCTGAATAAGAAAACTGCAGCAGGAAATTAGAGAGCAAGTCTGACAGATAGCACACACTAGCTAACCTGTTCACTTTAAATCCAGATAGGAAACATGATGGCTCTGTTCCAAACATGCAGCTACCTTCTAAGGCAACATCCTAAGCAGAGTGTAAGCTCATGTGTGACTGAGTAGAATTACATACCTCTATGTATTTGGTAAAATTCTAGTAATTTAATATTTAGTAATCTAGTATTATATTTCAGTTTTTGAATGTTTATTACTTGAGAAAAGTTTGAGATCAGTGAATAAATAGTAATCGTCATTTGTAATGTTACAAAAGATTATGTTCTTTTGAACTTTATTTGATCTCAGGAATAAATTGCATTAATAAACTGCAATATCAAAACAGAATACAATTACTTTTTAACTATAATATTTCACAATACTACTGTTTTGTTTGTGATCAAATAAATGAAGTATCTTATATAATCATTAGAAATAAATAGACCTGAACTGTAGTTTACTATATGTTTGTTCTCTTGCCTATATATTATTTCTTGCTCTTATTTTGTCATCTAGTCTTTTTGTGCTGTCCTAAATCCGAAAGAAATACTTGGAAAAAGTTGAATGAATTTGCTAGAACAACTATCAGCTTTCTGATTGAATCATGGGATGCAAAGACAGGAAGCAAAGGCAGAAGCAGAAGAAACATGAATGATTCACTCCAATCGGTGTCAAGCTGAAAGATGAAGGAATAATGAAAGCTTTCGATCACAGGCTAATGGGTTAAAAGAGCAGCCGTTACCTCACAATGACTCCTGGACGAAGGTCAAAGTTTTTCTTGACGATTTTAAGCAGCTCCTGCTCACTCTTCTGGGATGTGCCATAGTGGAAGATGGAAATGGAAAGCGGATGGGCCACTCCGATAGCATAAGAAACCTGCATCATTGTGAACGGTTTCATACATGTGAGAATGAACTACAAATTCATACAATTCTACTTTGAGCAAAATGCGAAATATCTGGTCAACATACCTGCACAAGAACACGCCTGCACAGTTTAGCCTTCACTAGAGATTTGGCCACCCAGCGGGCAGCGTACGCCGCAGAGCGGTCAACTTTGGTGTA
The DNA here is from genome assembly GCA_032361145.1 of Enteromius fasciolatus. Lineage (NCBI taxonomy): Eukaryota > Metazoa > Chordata > Actinopteri > Cypriniformes > Cyprinidae > Enteromius > Enteromius fasciolatus. The sequence goes on from JAUMHR010000049.1 coordinate 21,307,317, forward strand.
GTCCTTTCCAGAGAAAGCTCCTCCTCCATGGGCTCCCCAGCCTCCATAGGTATCAACAATAATCTTACGACCAGTCAGGCCGGCATCACCCTGCGCGAGTAGAAAAAGCTGTTTGTGTTAAATATCCGAGTACTCTGGTCAAACTTTGCACTCAAGTGTTCACGGACCTTTACTTGCAATTTATTTGTGAACTATACTAACAATTTCTGAGTACAAGTTGCGGTAACACTTTACAATATGTGTACACTAATAAGCATTAATCCTTAACTAATGCACAGATAATACTGAATTAATTTATATCTTATGATTATCTAAGCTATTCATTAATGATTGCCACATTATTAATTAAATATCTCATTGCTGATTAATTGGCTAATAACTTATTTTATAAACTAAAAGTGTTAAAAGAACTTGTTAATGACCATAATTGTTTACAAAACCCATTTATTTTTGCAGATTATTGAACACTTAAGCACTTTTATAAACGGTGATGGTCATTAATTAATTATTAGCTGATGGTTTGTGAATATATCATTATGTTGTGACTTTACTTGTTGATTCAAATCATCATTAACTCATCATTAATAATTGTAGTCATTTACACATGAATTTGCACAAATAATGCAGTAATTAATCATGCTTTAATGCATATTATTTTACCTATTTTACCTGGAAGTTGAAATACAAGGCTTTGGCCAACAAGTTAATTAACACTATTATTTAATTACATAAGTTATTAGGAAATTAATCCACAATGACATAATTAATTGATAATTCATATCTGGACTAATGTATAATACCAGATAGACTCATTATTAGTTGCTGATGTGGCAATCATTAATGAATAGCTTAGATAATCATGAGTTAGGCTATACATTACTTCAGTATTATCTGTGCATTAGTTAAGCATGAATTAACACTTATTAAATCTACACGTAAAGTGTTACCCAAATTGCTTCAAAGTAAATCTTTTTTTTTTTTAAAGTAAATGTTGTACAAACAACTAAAACTAAATATAAATAGCATCTAATATTATTTGTTCTTGTATTTGTACTCTACCTGAGGCCCTCCGATGACAAAGCGACCACTGGGCTGCAAGTGATAAATGGTGTCGTCGTCCAGATAAACAGAGGGCACCACAGATTTAATGATTTTATCTTTAAGAGCATCACGCATCTCATCAAGGCAGACGTCCTCATCGTGCTGCACAGAGATGACAATGGTGTGGACGCGAACCGGCAGCATGGCGCCACGCTCCTGTCTGTACTGCACAGTAACCTGTTTACAAAGAGTCATGTTGCACTGTCAGGAAACGCAGTCTACACAAGTACATCTTTGTGTTTCGAAATGCAGTTCGGCAGACCTGAGTCTTGGAGTCTGGCCGGAGCCAGGGCAGGGTGCCATTACGCCGCAGTTCAGCCATCTTGGCATTAAGTTTGTGTGCCAGCACAATAGTGAGTGGCATGCATTCCTCTGTCTCATCAGTGGCATAGCCAAACATTAGACCCTGAATAAAGCACAGAGCGGAAAATATTAACAATGAAATGTTACTAAAAGAGTTGCAGTTACAGTTGTAGGGCTGCACCGACTTACCTGGTCACCAGCCCCAACATCCTCTTCATTGCGGTCCAAATGAACACCCTGGGCGATGTCTGGAGACTGCTGCTCCAGAGCCACCAGGACATTACAGGTCTTATAATCAAAGCCTATGGGTTCAAGAGAGAGAATTTGGAAAAGTTTATGGGCCATGCAGCTGCACCAATTTCAATTGCAGTATTTATTTCGGTTGTTTTTAGTAGTAAAATAGTAATAACATATAGTAGTAGTAGTTGCATTACTATTCAAAAGTTTGGGGTAGTTAACTATTTTCTTAACACTTTTATTTAACACAGGTGCAATGTGTTAAAAATGATCAAGACATTTGTAATGTTACAAAAGATTTCTATTTTAATAATAATCTTACTGTTTTTAACTCTATTTGTGAATAAATCAAAAACCAACTTGAATGGTAAATGCTGCAGTATGTATAATAAAATGTATTCTCAAACCAACCCTTGGATGAGTCGTCATAGCCAATGTGTTTAATGGTGTCACGGACCACCTTTTGATAATCAACAACAGCACGAGACGTCACCTCTCCAGCCAGCAAAATCATTCCTGTCTTGGCTACAGTTTCTAGAAAAGAAAGACCAAAAAAAGACCATGAAACATTCCTACTTACGAATTTGAAAAAAGCACACATGCAAAAGTGATTAATGCATCACTGATTCTGAAAAAATCTAAGTCAACGTACCGCAAGCCACTTTTGCATCTGGGTCTTGCTTCAGGTGAGCGTCCAACACGGCATCACTTATCTGGTCACATATCTTATCTGTACAAAGAAAATATAGAAACATTCATTATTATTGCATATATATTTCCACACTGCATTTGCCTGTTATCCATCAGTTGTGTTGGGGAATTAACTAATGCCGAATACACTAAGCTCAAACAGGAAAAGATACACATATTTAAGGAAGAAAAAAAGAAAAATCTGCAAACAATCAATAAATACCAGCCCGTATATTGTGTTGTTTGTGAAATAAAAAAAGAACAACAAAAGCAAAGCGCAATAAAAACCAAAGTTTGTTATAAAAATAGCTTTAAACTACATTATAAAAGTAGCATCTGTGGTTCACGTTTAAAGGAACAGTATACAACTTTTCAGAAGTATAACAAGCCATGTATTCATTTATTTATTCATGCAAATGTATTTATCAATTTTGCTCAAACAATAGGTTTACATTCTGTATTCTAAGGTACAATTGAAAAAAGTGCAGTTTTCTCTTCAATTCAGAAGCCCTGGCTTGTTTTATTTATTTCGTTATTATTTTACATTTTTGACTGGTTAACTGGTAAGTTAGTTACCAAACTGAAACAAAAAAATAAATGATAAAAATGTCCATAAAATAAAACCTAAATTGCAACGAACTTGTAGCTTCGAACTTGCTCAAACTAAAATTACTGCAAAACTGAAATTTAAAGTGTCTGAACATTATAAAATGTAAAACTATAATAATTGTTAGCGTTTTTGGAGGAGGAGCGGGGGTTGGGCTTCTAGTCTTGTGGCGGCAAATGCAGCGTGATTTTGACGGTGGGCGGGGTCTGCGTTTAGACCGCATGTTTGACCCCATGTGTAGCGCGGGGCTGCGTCTCGAATCGTTATGATCTGCCTTCCTAAACTACCTTTAAGGGCATGAGAGATGTTTGCAGTGTCAGCTGGGATGAGTGTGCATGCCTGTGTTTGAGATAGACTGAAGGGCCGACTGCTGTGCTCAAAACGCTGTCTAGGATGGCCGCTCACTAGTTTTTGACACACAGCCATAGCAACCAAGCACAATAGTTTTCAGATGTAACGTACAGCGCATTAGTTACATAGCGACGCAACGTTCGTTTAATCTGAGCACTGAGTTATATTCATTTAAATGTTTACAAACAAAAGCAAATACGAAGTTATTTTAGTAAAATATGGTTAGAATTAAAAGCTAAAAAGAATATTAATGCAAATGTACAGAACAGCTGCCGTTATATAAGTTAATAGCGAAGTTACTGTAAAGTCGCCCAAAGTTTGTTTGGACATTTTACCTGGATGTCCCTCTCCAACGGACTCCGATGTGAACAAGAAGCAGTCCTCCTCAATAAGAGAGTTGTGGTAACCGTTAATCTCTCCGTTCATCATTGTTTTAGTTTCTCTTTTGCGGTACTTCAGCACACCCGTTTGGTAAACGCAGGAAAAGTGTCACCCCTCCGAGAAACGTGAGAGTATTTATGGAGCGGCCCGCCTCGCGTCATGAGGGGCCCGCACTCATTCGTCCTTTCAGTTGACAGGACTATACCATGTCGCGAGGAGGGGGGGTTGACACAGGAATCTCTCTGTGAGGCAGTATGCCATAATGACGTAAACTTTCATGGGATTGCATCTTCTGCGAAGTCCATGAACTTGCGCAACGTGCTGTTTTAATAAACTCTTAATACATCATTAATATAAGGTACGAAATACGCATTTACAAACCCCCACACATAAAATATATGAAGTTACGTAACATTAGCTTTTATTGTAACGTTAGCCTATGTAATTATCGTACCATTAACGATACACAAACTCTTGCCCGTTTTGTTGATAACCAAAGCGAAAACCACCTCTTCTTATGGTTTCACAAACACTTATGATATACAGATTAGTACTTCATTAATTATACATTTTGTTTTCGGACATATATTATGGTATGTTATTTGAATCTAGTTTATCAGGCTACAGACTACGAGCATTAAAACATTTTTTAGTTAAATTACTATGTTTTGGACATTTGGTACCATGGTAATCTTTGAAGAACATTGGAGTATCATGTAAACAACATGGCATATGGATATGAAATCCACGTGACACACTCTTGTGCAACCTGTGGTGATAACAAACACCATCAACAATAACTAGTTACAATTTTACACATAAATGATAATGGACTAATAGGTTAGGTCTACAAAAACAGAAAATACCAGAAGGCACCATGATAAAATCAAACTATATTTTATTACTTCATGTGTCATGTAAATGTCATTGTACATGGATATAAAATCCATGTGAACACACAGCTTATGCAGCTAACATGAATAACAATGAACATTTAAAAAGACGATTAACCTGAATGTTGGCTTCAGAGGGAAACCAGAATGCAATTACTAGAGTTAAAGTGGATGCCCTAAAGCTTTAGCTCTTTATCAGCTGCCCTGATGTGATTTGAAGAAAGGTAAATTGTGCGTCTGCTTCTTACTTATGCATTGTCTCTTTTATCGAAATGGCCAAGAGGAGAAAGACTGTTGTCAATTTCTGCCTATTATGTCTCAGCGCTGAAAACTGGCACGGAACTGAAGCAAAGTTGCAGTTCGCTAAAGCACCGATATTGATCTAAACTGAAGCTATCTCTGAAAATGAGCTTGTGTCATCCTCTTAAATGAGCTATCGGTGTCATGTCATCAGTTTCTGTACCTTTTGTACCTTCATTCAAAATTTCAGAAATGATATAAAAAAATATTTGAAATGTATTTTATTTGGTATATATAATCAAATGTGATATTTTTAAGAAAGTTTATGCACATTCATCAAAGTTACCATTAACATTTTTAAATGAATTATTATAAACCAAGAAACAAGTTTGGCTACAACACTTAAAGGCAGGTCATGCGTGTTCCTCATCTGACACTTGATGGATACCAAAGTGCAATGGTTATGTCATGAATTGTTACATAGTCCATTCACTCTATTGCTGTTTAGACGATAATAATACAGGTCATTAGACTGAAACTATCCCCTAGAGATAAAATATGGAAGCAATTAAAGCCTAGAGAATTTGATTCAAAACTACCATGATAATAATATGTTATCATTGCAGCAATGTGTGATATTTGCCACATTCCACTAGGCTTTATCTTCTTATATACTTTTGTTTTTAGGATGAATTATGGTCCCAAAATATTCTTGACACTCTAGAGATTCATGAATTAGACTCTGTATCATAACAGATTTACCCTCAGCAGTCCAGCCTTCTTTTCGTGCTATTCCTGTCAGTATTAACACCTCTGATGAATCAGTCTGCAAATAACGACTGACGAAGACACACATTTTAGTTTGAAAATCTGTTGGGTCATAATTGAGCAGCAATTCAGAGTCCAATGCAATCCTAAATTGATGATGACTCAGATTTGTTTTTGCATTCAAAGTGACGCATGAAAAGACAGGTTTTCATATCAGACTGTGTGTGTGTCCTTACTCGGTCAGGATGAGACAGCAGTTTATAGACACAAATCTCCAGCACAAAAGCAGTGCTTAATACCACACCTCTCAATCTAGCCAAGTATTGCATCAGAAACGAGCACCAAACACTGATATAATCGCACACTTGGACTGCATATACAGACATTTCCGTGATAACCGTTGTTATGTCCAGGTTGTTTTTCTTATCAATCACCCTGTGAATTAGCATTACATAACACAGAGGGAAGTTTTCTTCAGTTATGTTATATGAGGCAAACCCTGTTATTCAACACTACAAGTGACAAGTCTAATCTTGTGGATTTGATAATGTAGTTTCATTCACAAAGTTTGTTTCATCTTTACTATGGTAATGCATCAGAACTTAATTCAGAGCACTTCAAAACCAAGTAAACATACAAAACTATGCATCTTGTGATGTCTACTTCTTCAGGATAATGCACCATGTCACAAAACTCCTAGCGTTTAAAACTGGTTTCTTGAACATGACCATGCATTCACTATATTCGAATAGCTTCCACAGTCACCAGACCTAAATCCAGTGGAGCTTTTGGGATGTGGTGGAGCTGAAGAGTCACATCATTGGATACAGACATACAATCTGCTGGCAAACGTTATCCTGTCAGTAAGGACCAAAATCTCTGCACCTTGCTGTGTCTATGCTATGATGAACTAATGGCATAGTTCACCCCAAAATGAACATTCTGTTCATTAATTGCCAATGTGCATGAATGTAATCAGTGAGAGGACACAGTTTGCCTCTAATGTTGGGCGAACAGATTCACTTTGTCATTTTTTATTTAACTTGATATTTTTATGACCTTAGATTTTGTATGATTTGTCCTCTCAACTCCAGAGAACTTCATGTTCTGGTACAAAGAATGGTTACTGAAAGGTCACAGGTTTGTATTCCAAATGTAGCGATATTTGAGCTGTTGGCAAAGTGTCCTTAACCAGACAAAGGCTCTTAGGGACTGTAATTAGTGATCCGTAAGTTGCTGTGGATAAAAGCTTCTGCTAAATGCCTGAATTCTAATCGCTTCTACAGGAGTGGCTCAATGTTGGCCTTGGTATCCTTACCGTGAAATCCTTTTTTTTTTTAATCGGATCTTTGGTACACCTTGAATCCAGTTAAGCTGCTTTCTACTTGAATGTGGAAAGACCGGAATTTTCAAAACTGTTTGTCAGGCTTGCATTTCAATAACATGTTGAATCATATTGGCAGTAAAATACATGGGTATCTCCTTTGTGTAATCTCTTAAGTTAATTGAATATTTCTCCTATTTCAAGTAAACAAAAAATGTGTTATTAAAAAAATATATTATTTCTGAATGTCCAGCGTGTTGAATTTAAAATTGTGAACATCGATGGACAGAATGGACAATCCTTATTTTAATGTAAAATTGCAGTGTTTTAAATGATTAAGCTACAAACATCTGTAAATAGCAAATTATTTATTGTCTGTTCTTAGAGTATGTTAGTGTTATATACATTTTTTTTTAATTATACAGATGTCAGTATTTTCCTCACTGGAAATTTTTCTGATTCTGTAGTTTTGTAAACATTATGGGAACATTGCTTTTGAATGTTCAATGAACAATATGAAACAAGTATTTAGTACTGTTTAAAAAAAAAAAAAAACAACAAACATCCAACTCAAACATTTCAGGGTAACACTTTTAATTTAATTAACAAATCATTAACAATATATAATGCTTAATCCATCATTTGTTAATATATATTAAAATAGCTAAAAACATGAATGAATGTGAAATAATTGTTAATGTTTACTAATAAGCGTACTAGATACTACCCATAAAATGCTTACAAATGTCATGAAACTTCTATATTAACTGATCGGTTTTATGTTTTTTTATTGATTTGAATGTCATTATAAAGTGTTACCTATTTCAAAAAAATGGTTCAAGAACAATGTATAAATAATGTTTTTATGCTAATATTTTGAGAAGGTTATTAAATACCAGATCATATCAAATGAAAGTAACATTACTGGAAGAACACTTTGACACAAAGAATGTTCTACTAAAAAGTATCCTGTTCCAGAATGTTCTGTGAAAGGAGTTTGATTCAATGACTTTAAGAAGCACAAGATCTTAATTTTTTTACAAAACACCTTAGAAAGTATAAATAATGAATAATGTAGAATATAAAGCCTGCTGAATGCTCTTTCTTATTATACAGCAATACAATTTGCTGCATTCTGCAGACTTTAATTGCTTTAATATTTATATCTTGGTCTAATGACCTGTATTATCTAAACAGTTATGAATGGACTGTGTAACAATTAATGACATAACCATTGCAGTTTGATATCCATCAAGTCTTAGATTAGATGTCATGACCTGCATTTAGGTGTTGTAGACAAACTTGTTTCTTAGTTTATAATAATTCAAACTAATTATGTTAATTCTGATTTCCATCCTGACAAATCCATTGCACAAGTTACAGGAAATAAGAAAAAGATCTGCATAAAGATTCTTCTAAATATGTTGTTTACCCAACCATTTAAAGATATAGAATTGGTTAGGTTTTTTCAATGTTTTTAAAAGTCTCTTCTGCTCACCAAAGATGCATTTATTTGATCAAAAACACAGTAAAAACAATTACAATTATTAAAAATTATATTCAATATATATATATATATTTAAATATATATTATTTAAAATTTATTTTATATACTTTAATTTAATTTATTTCTATGATGCAAAGCTTAATTTTCAGCATCATCAGTCCATCATTAGCTTATTTGTACGCAGTTCAACAACACTGTAATATTTTGTGGAGACTTTTTAAAGGATTTTTTGATGAACAGAAGATTCAAAAGAACAGCCTTTATTTAAAATAAAAATATTAAGTAACATTATAACCCCCAGTTTCACAGACAAGTTTAGTCCCAGACTAAACTGCATGTTTGAGCTGTCTCAGATGAAAATATCTTGCTCTGACATATCTTAAAACAAGATGTAATTTTTTCTTATAAGGCATTTTTGTAAAAGTTGCTTAAATAAATTAATTGAATTAATGCCTAATCCTGGCTTAAGCTAAGCCCCGTTTGTGAAACCGGGCCAAAATGTGTTTACCATCGCTTCAACGTAAAAGTATTTCTTTTAAAAATGTCAGTCGTCACCCTAAAGCTTTGAGCTGCAGTGTAGGTTTCTTCATGAAACAGTAATAAAAATATTCCACTTTCAAAAGGATTTATTTTCATTTTGACACCAATATTTGACAGTGGTCTAAGGCAAGACAACATTATACAACAGCAACCAAGAACAGTGATTCACAAGTCTACCAAATCGATACATTCTGCTCAATACAAGTCCAAAAAAAAGTGTTTCGATATATTCAAGGTGAATATACAGCAAACGCCAATGAGTATGCGACATTTGCTTTAATGAATAATAAAGATGCAGAACTGAAAAATCAAAAATAAAATTATGAATTCATATTCTCAATATAATCATAAATCCATTTCTTTATAATGATTTGTAAATGAACATGCTGACCAGCAGAATCTCACATGCACATAATGGCATGAATAAGAAAATAAATATAATCTTCAAATTTCTTCTCTGTTTGGCACTGATTGTCATCTGATCTACATACTGGATTTCTATACCCACATCTCAACTAATAATCATCATTGAGCTCATTTCCACATATAACATTCCCTTTGCATGCTTATATATATTATATATATAGGCTATATATATATTAATTTCTCAGAATAAAATAATAATAAAAGTAATAAAAATGCATGACAACCCTAATTATTCAAAGTATCAAACATTTGCACTTGCAAAACATTTATTTGGTTTTGAAAGGAAAGTGTATTTTCCAATACTGCATCTTATTCATATTAGTTTTTTTAATTTTGTACGGCTAATGGAGTATAAAAATATAATGAGTATTAACACACCTGATCCTGTTTTGGTTTCTTTTTGGCAACTCGCAGTGTTGCAAATGAACTACAGTAGGTTCGAAGAAATCACACATGAGAAGTGTTGTGAGGGTCTTACAGAAAATAGAGCTCACGTATCTAAAACACATACAAACGTCTAGAATTAAGTTGCCTCAACTTTTGTCAAAATGCCATTTTCACGCTGTAGACTTTTTAACTTACAGTATTTCTAGTAAAAAGTATCTTATTCCAGAATGCCAGATTGCAGTTTCCAAAGATATTCCAACAGCAAACTATAAAGATTAGTTTAAAAAACGCGTAGAATGTAAAAGAACGACTGTTTCATGTCTTTCACCGTCCACATTTTCTCTATTCCATCAAGAAGTGACACATCTCGGCACCTCTACAATATTAAAAGGTGGCAGACAGCACGATACTGTGAACACGTCCATGCAAAAACATATACACTGACACGCTTATACTCTCACTCAGCTAACCATGTAAACAGTGAGACAGCACGCCACGTGTCCTAAGGCTAAGTAGTCATGGTACAAAATTTCTATGGGTTACGAACCACTAATCCAATAGATCACGATAATCGGAGCACTTAGTAGAGCCCTGTAGACGACATCAAAACAGATACCGTGACCCTGGAGGGGTCGAACTGGAGACAAAAAGACAAGATGAGGAATGAGAGAGGAGAGGAAATACAGAGAAAGGAGAAGAGATGTAAAGGAGAACAGAGATCTTACCATGTAGGATTAATCCTAGAAAGCCCTAGACAACACATATGCTAGGATTCCTACCACAAGTACAGTCATGATACAATACTTGGTACAAATCAGACTAAAGATCAGATAGACACCATGCAATCATCGTTTAAAGTCAACATGAAATCAAAATCGTTTGCACAATTCTGGATTTTGTGCTGTCTGGTACAGTCAGATAATACAGAAATGCCTAGTTTGCGCAACTCCAGCGATTTCAGCATGAATGCACATTAGAGGGCCGTTCACACAGAATGCGTTTTGCACTCCACTGCACTTCTTTTCCAGCGCTTTTCTACATTCTACAACAGTAGACTGACATTTTGACTATTGCACTTCAATCTTGCATCTTTTTCTGCATCTCACACAATACAAGTTATTGATTAGTAATTAAAGTGTCATGAAAAGTTAGTAAGTATGAACATAGCCTAAGGGGCATAGTTTCTGCAATGTGTTTCTGCATGTCTTTTTCTCATGTCTTTTGCAGTGTCTTATACATAACACAGTTAAAAGTGTGCTTTTTTTTATTCTACTGTCCTGTGTCATGTTCTTAAGTGCAAAAACAGGCCCGTATGGCCCTCAAATTCTTCCATTCAAGTGTAATAAAAACGTATAAACTGCATTTTTGTGTTTCACTGCACTTCTTTTCCACTGTTTATCTATATAAAGACGCAGCAGATAATGTTCCTGATCACTGTGCTCATAGAACAAATTTGTTGTACTTGCATCTTTTGCCGAACTCGGTGATGACACTGAATTCTAAAAACAGAGCAAAAACTGTTCTTTTAAAAATGCAATTCATTTCACTGTTCAGTGGCTTTTGTTTTTAAACACAAAAATGTTTTTTGTCTTCATATATATATATTTGTGTGTATGTTTATGTTTATGTACATTTCTTTTTTAGATGAGGTCACAAAGCACTAGCCAATAACACCCACTTTTCACAATCCAATTGATTCAAGCATTTTTTTCATGTTGACTTTAAACTAGCAGGTCAAGGAGCTGGACATTACTTTGAAATGATTTTTGAGAACAATAACCACAGGAACATGACGGCACAGCAGTCACAACTTTGAGAGAAATAGACTTCATCATTGTCCTATAATATCGCAAAATGCTAACAGTTGGTTAAGACGGTAATGGACATGAATAATATACAAACTTTACTCTACCGAGTGCTGTGTTAGCCAAAAGTCCTCCCTGTTATGTGTGTCTGCCTTTCAAGAACCTGAGGAGAGTAAATATATGCCTTTTCAGAGCATGTGTATTGTTATCAATCACCTTTCTCCGGCATGATAAGGTGCTGATGACAGCATATCACCTTCAGCAAAGTATTCTCAACATCCTCTATGGCAGGACACTGTAAAGTCACAAGCTCTGCTCCAAAACCTAGTGATCTGCCTGGTTCTCTGCAGTCTACATAGGCTACCTTAGTGTCCTAAGTCTTGTAATGCACCACTTCCCATGAGAAACCTGACTAATGCTAACAGTTGGTTACCTCAGATAGTGTCTGAGGTTATTCTGATGTAGCAAATTTCATAGCACACATGAATATTGCCTGAAATAGTCACTGAGATGAAGCCGGTTAACTCTAAGCATTTCTCACAGTGCAGTCTGGGATTGCCCAAACCTCGAGGAGTGAGATGCTTTGCCAAAACAAGATATCTTACCAGACAGCATCAAATCTCAGAGTCTGGTCCGTGTTGATAGCTATGTTTCCATCCACCTATTTGAATGCACATTTTGGGATTTTTGTTTAAAAAAACAAATAACAGAAAATGCCAAGATGTGCACACTGCAAAAAATGCTTTTCTTACTTAGTATTTTGGTCTTGTTTCCAGTCCAAATATCTAATAATTCTTAAAC
>JAUMHR010000049.1:21337738-21359498 GCA_032361145.1 Enteromius fasciolatus
CGTGCCCTTAAATCAAAACACCGCCGTCTCCTTACGCTTTGCGGTGACGTAAGAGTAAGTGCATTGTCACAGTAATGGAAAAATCATTGCGAAAAAACGTGACATGAACATTAAAATTAATTTGCCTCTATGATTTTTTGGAATCGAGTTATTCGAGTTACTCGAGGAATCGTTTCAGCTCTAACATCCATCGACAGTTATGTTAAAAGTGACTGCTGTGAAGTAAAAAAAAACACCAATGCATGATTATCAGCTTGAGCAAACCTTGAAAAACCTGTTGAACTGCAAAGTCATGTTCAAATATGAGTATCAAATATGATCATCTGGCTTTTGAGGAATGTTTACTTGTTTACTCAATTATCATTGCATTGCAATAAATATTTTGATCATAAGCAGTTAAATATCATCTTTTTAAGACATGTTATTGATTCATACAACTGATATAATACCCATTTTATGGAGTGTTATAAAGATCTTATTGAGTTACACAACAAGCTATTAGAATTTCATCTTAATTTTTGGTCAAGAAAATATCAGCATTTCTCACTATATATATATATATATATATATATATATTTTATTTATTTATTTTTTTTAAATAAATAAATCTGTACTATTATAATAGTACATTATATATTTTATATATATTTATAATATTTTATATGACAGGATTAAAATCCCTAAAACCCTTCAGGGGTGCTTTCAACAATTCAAACACCATGAGCCTATAAATACTGAGACAAATAGCCAAATATCAAATATTTATACAGAGTCATGTATCTACTGTGTTTCTGCACAGTCGACATGCTCTTCGCCTCGCTGGGCTCTGCTCTGCCTGCCTGACCGCTTTTCACTGTATTGACAAGATTGTTACAGTCAAGCACACGACTAGAGGTATTTGCTTATCAGTGTGGAATAATGCAAAGCATGTGACCAGCAGGAAAAAGAAAAGAGACAAAAATATAGACTCCACCTAGCAATGACCCCGAATGCAATGAGTCATTGTGTATGTATTTGAATATGCATACGCACACCCCCCCACATTGATGGATGCGTGCAAAATCCTAGCAGTGAATCACTGTGTTTGCATGTGAATATGTTTGTTTGTAAATAGATGGGCAAACTGACAGGCAGGCAGGCAGGCAGACGGACGGACGAATGGATAGATAGATAGATAGATAGATAGATGCTTTTTAGGCATGCAGCTGTGCTGAGTGTTGAAAACTCAAGTGAATAATTAGAGAAGCTTGAAAAATTTGATGTTGGTATTCAATCACTTCATAGCAACTGAGTGAACTGTACTTGTTGTGTTCTTTGTGGTAAAGCATCATTAAAATAATTGCAAATGAGTTAACATTGCTGTTTTAAATATGGAATGTATATGTTCTAATACCTCTGATATACTGGTTGTACACTTGAGGTTGGAGACGGAGAAATTGCTGAAGGTCACCTTACACTAATGTGCATTATGACCTACTTGTGTTTTGTGTGTCTTATTGGAGGACGGATGAAGAAGCTTTTATGCCATTCAATATCTGATAGCGATAATTACATTGCAAGGCTGTTTGCCACGAATAAAGCCAGCTAATGCACATGCATTTCTCTCTTTTACACACACACACACACAACACATTGATTAATGTCACACATTTATACATTTACCAAACTTAGGCTACTATAGAATTTATAAACAATAAATAAAACCCAGATAGAAAACATGTAAACAATCCAGTATCAGTTAAACACCAGTGAAGCAAAGACACAGTACTTGGGTCCAGTCTAAATGTATAAAACCACAGTTGTAATAAAAACAACATAACATATAGGCTATTAAATTATCAGTCATATCTGTGCAAGCAATCGGCGTGTTTGCACTTGTGCTCTATGACATAATACAGCTTAACAACTACATTTGTGTTTGCATCAGTCTATCTCTTACCCAATTTCCTTGTTCAAAGACGGACTGAAGAGAACTGGTAGTGTGTTGACAGGAAATATGATTGGCACCACTGGAAAACAGACTCGCTGATAAATATATTCGTGTTCAGATGGCTCTGCAGGCATCAAAAAAGCTCATCATTATGCGACAATATTGTCCGAGCTGATAAATGTAAAAGCGCGTGCACTCAATATAGATAGATGTGTCACATCAGTGCCCGCGCTTCTTCCCGTTACATTACCGGCGAAGGACCTTGAGGTTTAGAGAAAGGAGAAAATGGGTCGCTGAAGGCAGGTGCATTTCATCTGCGGATGTCGCGGTGTTCTTCGACGTGAATCGGTTTCGTCAAGCAAACCGCAGCGCCTGCTGTCAACGACAGACGCGAACGGTCACTGCTGTCCTTCAGAGCTGCTGCTCGCGCTTCATTATTGCAGAAGCGCTGCTGGCGTCGCTTTCGTCAGCGATTTTAATCACCGCGGACGTAACGCTCTTGTCACGTGGTATTATTCCGCTGAAGCGCAGCTATAGATAAAACAGATCATATTTGCATTAACACCAGAGCATGCGAGGTAGCCAAAAAGTTAAAGGTTTAGCATTTAGCATCGGTTACAGGCTCTGTTTCAGTGTTAATGAAATGCCGCATGAGAACGCTTCCCGTTGCCATGGCAACCAGTGGGCGTCGTTCTTGAGCATCCGTTTAAGTATGCAAATCATTCACAGTATCATATTACGGGTTGAACGCCAATGAAAGCCAAATGTGGATTGTTAAATGTTGTTGCATTATTACGTATGAAAACGTAAGCAGACTACAGTTATGTAAAATGCAAAATAAGAGAGTCAAAGTCACCACGAAATCAAAATGGACAATACTTGTTTTAATGAATGCATCAGTGCAATTTTGAATGATTTATCCATGCATGTATTTTATATTCCCATGAATCTAGAGGCCTACTATATAATTTACATAAAATGTTGAACGCCTTTAAATCGTCTTCCATGTATAGGTGTACCACATTTACCAAAACAACAATCATAATAACTACCCAAGAATAATAATAAAGGTTAAAATAAAGGTTTTAAAGTAGTTAATGTCCCTTAAACTCCAGTCCACTGTGCTTGTGCTTTAGTAGCATCATTTTCTTGGAGGCTGAGCAACATAAACTTTTCTCCATTTTCCTAATATTAATAAAACTTGATATTGCATAAAGCATAATATGTTGCGCCTCACTCTTCTGACCTACAATGTCATCCTGGTCCTGCATGACTATTGTGTTGCGTTGATCCTCTATTCCTTCAGCTCTACCTGGGTCTCTACCCAGCCACGATTTATGGACTTTCTACACCACAGCAAGTCTTTTTTTTTTTTAATGTATGTTCATTTGCATTGGGTTTATCTAAGAATTTAGCAACATTTTATTATAAAACATGACCATTCTTTGTATAGCTACAGAAAGTGAACCATTTTAATAAGAAAAGATGTTTTTGTGTTTGTGAGAGTGATTATGTAAGCTGAAACTGCCACTGGTGAGAGTGTCTTCTACAGTATTTCACACTCTGGTGCACACTAAACTTGAGTCTACTGCGTTTGCTTTTGCACAGAGGCAACGCTGCTCGTTACACAATATTCATGCATTGAGGCTCTGTACATTGTTCGTACTAGATATATTTTCCACAACATCCCAAATATGTTTTTTTAACATCTAGCTAAGAAAATGGGATCAGAAGAAAGATGTAGAGCTAAAGACTACAACTACAAGGGAAAAAATACAATTAATTACATCCATTAAAGTGTATAGTCTAAACTTGTTGTCTGTATTCATCTGCTTATGTGATTGGTTTGTCACATGCATAGCCAAGTTAATATGAAATCAAATTGACAATATTTCATGAAAATGCTGTTTTTCTTTTTTCAATAAAGGTACAGCCCCAGTGACAGCTTTCGTAGCTTTATTTCTAAAAAAACTGCATCTATAATAGTAACCAAGTCCTGCCTCATGCCTTTTCTTGTTTCACTCACATCACCATACAGTAGCAAAATCTGTCATACAGTCTATTTCATGCTGACTTTAAGGTGATCAACTGGACGATGCGTAATCTTTCACAATCCATTGTAATGCATTAAGAATAAACATGCCACAAATGACATCTGAACTGTACTGAGTCTGTAGGACACAAGGTTGCATAGGATACAATGAAAAAGAAGGCTGCTTCAAAGCCTTATTTGTTAGCATCCTTATATTCGAGAGATGTTCAGGCAGAGTGAACCCAGAATACTCCTTAATGACACAGCAATTCAGTGTCAGCATAATAGACCCCGTGTCTATTTAAAACACCACTATGTGGATGTTTACCCAAAGAGCTATTGAAAACAAGGTTCGCCCGTAGCATCACATTATGTTACTGTAGTACATACTGTGTTTTGTTTCACATTATTTGGTTTTTTCAGAATTAAGATCAGACTTGTTCACCAATGGATGCTCTGCAGTGAATGGTTGCCATAATAATGAAAGATAAAAACATGACAATAACCAAAGTAATCCCGACCATGAGATGTTAATGGACTTTAGTCGTTTGTTATTGTCATGTTTTTATCAGCTGAAGACTATCATTTTGAAGGCACCCATTCATTGCAGAAGATCCACTGTTGAGTAAGTGATATACTGCTGAACCTCCTCAAATCATGATGTCCTGAGGGTGAATAAGCAATTTTTCAGTTTTGGGTTCATTTCTTTAAAGCATGCTGCAAGGTTTGCAAACCAAGCAGACTTAAACATGCAACAGGTGTACTCCAAAACATCTACATTTGTAGCCTTTATTATGTATACTTTATTTACTGTTGTAAAATGTATTGTAGATATTTTCTAAATCTTATTGTATGCACGTTCGATTGGTGAAATAGCCTACTGTCGCTCAAACACTGAAATTGTGTCATGCCATCCGTAGTCCCGTTTATACCCTTTTCACACTTATGGGGAATTTCTCTCTCTGCCTCTAGATAGCGATAGCAGTTCCCTTCAAAAAACAGCAAGATAAAAAAAGAGAAAGCGAAATATGAGCGCCGTGACGTGGCAGAGTCAGTGTGGAGAGCAGACGGCTCGAGCACGAACATCGTCTCCGGCGGCAGCATGTGGACGCTGATCTTCACCGCCCTGCTTCCCTCCGTCGTCTTATCATATGAAGTGGACACGAAAAAACTCAATGGGCTGGCGAAAGCCAGAGTGGAGGTGAGTGAAACCGTTCATTCAGCTTCAATCTCCAGCAGGTGATGCGGTCAGAACCAGACTCGGAAATCCTCGGCTCGCAAACATGAGCTTTACCTGAAAACACTTACTCTGTAACCTGTTTGTGTAACTAGTCGCTTGTTTGAATTGGCAAAAGCTCCGACGTTTGAACGCAATGTTTTTGATGAACGTGTAACGTTACTAATCCCTAGAGTATGGGACACATTCAGGAAATAGCAGTTGGAAATCTGTGCCTCCAAACAATAAGAAATTGGAAATGGCTCAAATAGCTTTTTACTTAAGGCTTTTAATTACTCTATATGAACTTAAGTGTTTGTGTATGGATTAATGCTTAAGTTTAGTGAATGACAGGCTACTGTGCACTGAAATGAAACCGTAGTTAAAATGAAATGCCAAAATATAAGTCTTTCTAAAATCCACGTCAAAATAAAAGTCAGTTAGGTCTATCTTGAGGGAAATCTTTAAGAAAACAATTGAATACATTAAAATAGTGCGTATTCCTAAAAACAATTAAATTAACACAACAGTCGTGGTGTTTGAATTTAATTTGCTGAGTGCTCCAACAACACTCATTTTGCGTTCAAGACCGATATTCAGTCTGTGCATTTGTGGTAAAGATTTACCAGTTACTCTTATTGCAAATAAGACCTTACGCTATACGTGGCAACAAGTGAGTCGTTGAATAATTCCCTTACCTGTTTGTTTAAAGTCTCTTCCTTGTTGGACCACAGCAGTATCACACGTCATTCTCCTGTTGAACTGAAAAGTTGCTTTGTATTTCCGTGTGAGCCAGAGCATCAAGTTTTGCATGTCACCAACAGTCAAGTCAAGCAGTATATGTTACAGTGCAAGAACCCCCAAAACCATGAACGAGTACTGTTGTACTAAACACCAGTGCTCTTGGAACTTTTTTTGTGTATATTTATTTTATTTATGTACTTTTATTTGTTTCTACGTATCTAATTTCTCAACTTTCTCCAGACATGTGGTGGATGACAGCTGAATAGGCTGAGGGAGGTAAGCTTACATTCACTTCATATACCATCACTGTGATATTCATGTTCTCTAGACAAACAAGGGTAATGAAATGTATTACTAAAAGCTTCACATCATGTTGTATTATTATGTTGGATGTTTGTATGCATTATTCGTTCTCCTCTCAACTCATAACAGGTCAAGGCCTTTGTGACCCAGGACATTCCTCTTTAGTATCCTTTAAAGTCACAGGTGACCAGTCAATGAGTTATGGAAAACAAGAATGTCAATTAAAAATTAAAATAAAATACTTTACAAACTCACCATCAAATTGACATTTAAAAAATAAATAAATAATCATATTTAAAAGGGTTGTTAAATATGACCAATAAAAATCATTTGACATTTTTTTTATTGTAACTTAAAAGTTGTTTAAAATGTTATTATGAAACATTTATCTACATGAAATAATTTCAAATATCTCTTATATGTCGATTTGTAAATATACAGTATATATATATATATATATATATAATTCATAATTTATTCTATTATATTTTGAATTGTCATTATAGAGGACTAGAAATATCTGCATGCAGCAAAATGCTGCATTAATGAATAAACATTAACAGTTATTAATTAATTTTTTTCTCCATTTAATGGAAAGTTTTTCGTGTTTATGTATGCATGCATATATTTTCAAAATGTTAATCTAAAACATATATAAAAATCTAGAAAACAATAACACCTTTCGTTCTTAAATGTATCCTTTTTCAATCTTTTGTCTCTCTGTTTCCACTCCCTTCTCATTTTTTACTTCCCTCCAGACTTACATTCTGTGTCTTTGTGGCAGCTCTTACTCTAGTTCTCAAGCTACAACTGTCAGCTTCAGCTCAGGTTACCATGCTTTCTGTGATTGGGACAGAAGTCTGTTCTGTAATTCAATAAAAAAAAAAAACCGAAACCTTCATAGGGTTACAGCTTTAAAACAGATTAACTTTCAGCTGTTCAGGTCATTGCCATGTAGCGGCGTATCCACATCCTTCACCTTTCAGTCAATTCTTTGTTCACCTGGAATGCAAATCATTGATACCTTACCTGAATCTAAGGCTGGAACAGAAACAGGTGTAATTCTCAGCACACTCGTTTCTGATATCTGTCAGGCAGTAGGCGGCTTTAAGTGTTTAGTACATCCTTAATGTTCATCCGTTCAGCCACAACCTGGTGATGAAGCACATTCCTGGGGCCGACCCTGAACTCGTCCTTCTCAACCACTACTATGAAGAACTAGATGTAAGTAAAATATCACAATTCTTAGCAATTTGTAATAATAATTTCAACATTTTTAAACCAGGATTAGCCATCTCAGACTACCATTTTTACTCTAGTGTACAAAAACCACAAGCACTCAAGTGCAACCTTGCCACTTACATTTACACACCATTCATACATTTATTAATACATTTTTAACCATTCGGAGCCTGATTTACTATTAGTTTGCATCATCACAAACCCTCTTTTGATGTTAATAAACTATTGTCTGACTTTATTAAAGACAAAATATAGCCATGAAAAGTCATAGACAGTACATTGTTATTGCTGCATTTGTAGAAGCTTCCCTTTTTAGACGCATAATTAATATTGGTTTATTAAACTTCATAAAACTGTAATATTCGCTATAAATTACTATAGTATTTTTCATGTGGGTGTGCATCTAATATGATTAAGGTTTATAATAAGCTATTTTAGGGCTGTTGAGAGATTTTGGGGGAAATTGTGCGTAAATGGCAGTTTGTAATGTTTTGTTGTCAAAAGAACAAGACAAAACTGTTGATGGATCATTGAAAATTACAAACCTTAAAAACTAAGTGGTTGTAAAATAAAACGAAGCAAAACTATAAACGCTGTTTATTTATGTGTATAAATGTCATCCAACCACATTCATCCAAGCAAAGCCGAAGGAGCACAATCAAAACAGCAAGACCCATGCAGTTTTATTTTTAACCACTAGACGGCAGTTAACAGTTATTAATAGATTTCTAGTCTTGTACAATTTTTTTGCAGGTCTTTATAACCTGTATATGCTTTTTTCTTATCTCATACTTATAAACAGAGCTGTGTTTGTCTTTCAGAGAATCCCGTTGTCTGAAATGACTCGCACAGAGATTAACCAACTCTTGGCATCGCTGGGCTTTTATAAAAAAGAGAATCCTGAAGACCAAGTGCCAGAAGAGTTCAGCTTCGCTCCAGCGAAAGACAGTCCCTTTGAGGGCCAGTCCACCAGCCCGCCCACTAAGACTGATACTGACCAATCCAAGGCTGACTCCCAGCGCACAGATTTGTAACCCCTTATGTAAGAGAGATGGCGTGGGATGCCAGCGGTGTGAGACCTACTTGCTTTACAATTACCATGAGAACTAAAACTGAGCCAGAAGAGCTCTTTCCAGAGTTCAGTGTGGCCACATTATTGTTTAAAAATGGTTCCTACTACTGCCAACACACATTCGGTACCTTGATTTGATTTTGAGTGGTGTAACTGAGCTCAAACACCGATTGGAAAATATGTATTTAGGAGTTGAGCGTAAGCGTGTGAGTAGTTTGTGGCAGTGAACTGTAACGGTTGTTTGCTCTCACTGTTCTGTACAGAACCTCATTTCTGCCCAAAGGGGACATTAATGATGTCCACAGCTGTAAAAGGCTGAGACTGGCTGTGGACTGATGATCTCTGTTCTCATGGGCACAAATCAGACCTCCAAACAGACTGTGGGAGCATAAAGATACCACTGAGAAAATAAATGACTTAAACATCACAGCAAATGAGTGGTTATTAATTATTATACAAACGTAATAACGAGCAAGCATGAGGCCCTAGAAGTATGGGGAAAAACCTGGTATTGGAAGTTGTGAAATCATTATAATGCAAGAGCAGTCTGATAAATAATGACATTATTCATATTTTTTAACAGCCATATAATTCAGCAGCTTAATTGCAGGCCATTTATATGGCGTTTACGTTTTAACAACTTCACACCAAATATACAATTCAATTGATGTGTATTATATATAAAATGGCTTCAAATATGGCTCATCCAATCACAATCTGGACAGTTTTGATAAAAATAAATTATTTATCCATCTACCTATATAGATCTAGAAATATAGATAGAAAAAAAAGCATTTTACACACACAGTGGTATGCTTTTTCAGAGTTTTGTAAAAAGTAACCTGCAATTTTTGGTCAACATATTTAGAATAATTTATAACAAATTATTTTCTTGTGTCATTTACAGTAGCTATGGAAGCGGTTTTTGCCACTGAATTAAAAAAAAAAGCTAATTGCAATTTTATTTCCTCACATTTGCAAGTTTACATCCCACAATTCTGAAATTTTTTCTCATAATTGCAAGATAAAAATGAGTTGTAATCAAGTCAAAAATTGCAACTCTGAGAACATATCAGGTTTTAAGTTCATATCTCACAATTCCAAGAAGAGTCAATTCTGACTTAATAATTTGCAATTGCGAGTTTATGTCTCATGATTCTATAAAAAAAAAATGTATTCTGAATTTTGACTTTGTGTCATGCAATTCTGGGGGAAAAAAATAAATAAGTCGCAATAACCTTTTTAAATGTTTTATTCAGTGGTGGAAACTGGCTTCTAAAGTATATTTCATTGTAAAGTCATGTTTTGATTTCCCATTTAGAAAATGCAATAAATGACAAACACATTTTTTGGTGTCATTTATGGTTTTAATGACTATGATACAAAACCACGGTGTAGCGTAATACTGAGTGAACAATAGGTTTTGAATGAGTGTATACAAACAATGTTAATGTTCACCTTTTAGCGTGAACGAATGTTAATGAGCTCTTCGCTACAGCACAGAGCAAAGTCACTCTGCCGCGGCTGCTCCAGTAGCTGTATTTTGTCTTCAAAATTAAATTATGTGCAGTCATTAAAACAATTAAAACTACAACCATCTTTAGAACCAAATATATAAACATTGACCTTTTCAGCTGAATTTAATGCTAAAATATTCTTCACAAATTAATTCACGACTAGGGTTACGCATACTGTATATACACTGTTTAAATTATTCTTTGTTTCTGTTGTAAAGATATACAAAACCAGACCCTTTAAGCTTATGTTTTGGGATGAACTTCCAAATGAAGTTCAGGAATATTAACAAATCCAAAATATACTCATCCATAAATAAGGACAGGTCATACGTGCATCTATACAGCCGTGTTTGTGTTTTTCAAAATGTGTGTGTTCAATTCTCGGCAGACGTCTGATATCTGAAGCGAAACTAACCGAATGCTGTGTAAAACCAAACTTTCAATTAAGTGAAAAACATTTAAAAACAGTTCATGAGCTGCATCTTGCACTCAATGGCTGAAGCCGTAACAAGCAGTGAGATTAATATTCTTGCAACGTTTTTAAATAAACAATATCGCATACAAATGAACAATATAACCTTCATTTCTTTTTGAACAGAACTACAGCTTCAAGTAAGCTTGTTAAAGCAGGTCTGAGCTCCATTGACAGCAACAGTACCGTAAAAGCTTCTAAAACAATAGATGTGGGCAATCAACATAAAATCATGTTTCGTTTTTAGCACATGAAATCAAGTAAAAGAGGCATCTTGGAAGTTACATTATATATAACTTGCCTTTTTGGCTGACTTTTTCTTTTTGGAACAAACTACTGTTTAAACAAACAAAAACGGAAGAAGTTTGGATCTGTCTGGAAAGTAAACACAATTTTAACTGTTGAAATGTAACAGGATCAGAATAAAAAAGACAATTATAGCGTGAAGAGCATCAGAAGCCAGTGGTCTGCTGCGCCCGCGCCATCATCATCTCATGTCTGCGCAGATGGTTCACCAGTGACTGAACGTACGTGAACACACACTTGGAGTCTGGTTTCTTACCCATGATCATCATGTCCTCCACCTCCAGCAGGGGCATGCAGTTCGCATAGGCCCTAATGAAACGACAAAACCACAGACAAATTACAAAACAATGCAAATGAAATGCTGTATATGCTGTCTACACTAACTCTGTGCAGTTGATATGCCTGACCAATAGGGTGCAGCACTGCTATTTGATACAGAGAATTGACTCACTACATACTGGACAAAAAAAACATTTTTTTTTTTTTTTTTGAAGCAGCACATTATTGGCAGCATGATGAAACTATGAAAAAATAAAAACTGTATTTACAGTAATAAACTAACAACACAACATCCACATTACGTTTTTGCTTATATATATATATATATATATATATATAATGTGCATATAATACACATGGAGAACATGTTATGTTTACATATGAAAAAAAAAAAAAAATTCTATAAATATATACATGCATTAACATGTGTGTGTGTGTGTGTGTGTATATATATATATGTGTATGTATATATATATAAACATAACATGTTTTTCATGTGTATTTAAACACACATAATAAATATATATAGTACACACACACACTGTTTAAACAAAAACCTGTATGCAAGATTAATCCCAAATCATTTGACAGCTTTTTATTTCAAGTATTACACAAAGCTGTATAGACTTCTACTGTAAGTGCATTACTTCAGACTTGTTTTAACAAAACAACAGAGGTTTGTTGTACTGAATTCTGAATAATTTACCCATTGCTTCTCTTTTAAGACAGACAAAAAGGGAAATCTCTACAAGCTGTGATAGCAAACATTCAGCATGTGCCAAGAACAAGCTTCTGTTTAGTGTCCGATGTGCTCTTTACACTGGTAGCTAAAGCAGTGTATCTGAGCAGGCCAGGCTTTGATGGGTTCATTTCACATCTCTATGAGCAGAACCATGTTTGGGCATCAGCGTCTTCCCTGCGTCAGTCTGTCGTTTCATACGCTTTCTCTCTGACAAAAATGGGTGAGCTGGCAGATGCACAATATTTTGTTAAGCTAATTGTCAGAAACGTACTAACAGCACGCTGATGAATACCAATTCCTGTCACGGTGCACGTGTGTGACCAAAAGGCCTTCCCTTTTAAGCTCAACGTCCAGGTGTGCTATAACTGGATCTTATATGATGACTTTTATTTGTCACAAAGTAACACTTGAAAAACCTGAAAATATCAATGCTAATTAACTGAACATCATTTTTGGACACTTAAAACACCCATGAGCTGCACAAATAAACAAACAGTGCTGCGTTTCAGTCTGAATCACGCTACAAATATATTTGCCAGCAAATCACCAAAATAAAAGCTCACTAGGTTCGATTTTGAAAGCAAAGATAAATGTGTGACCCTGGACCACAAAACCAGTAGTACAAGTAGCATTTCTCCAAACAACCAAATCGATTTCAAAATGTACATTTTTCCCAATTTTCTAATCGTCAATCTCTTCCTGATCATTACTACTACTTTGATTTCTTTTTATTTTACCATCTATTTTTTTCATTGATTGTTAGAAGGAAATGTTTTAACGGTTAGTGGTGCTTGCCAGTCCCAAGATTGACTGAGCTGAGTTTCTCCTCAAAGATCTGATCTGGCTCTCACCGTTTGCTTTGAGTTTTGACCCTAGGAGGAGTTTTTGGTTTTGACCAAGCCCTTCTGCACCAATCCCCTGTAGAACTCCTGGAGGTACGTGTACACGCACTTCCAGTCCGGCTCCCGCATCCGCACCATATCCTCCACATCCAAAAGCTGCGGACAGTCTGCCAGCTTCCTACTCTCACGCCGAGGTGGGGGACAGAGAAAGGAAAGAACACAGAAAGAGGACAGAAACAAGTGGGACATACAAGGCCAGTGAGGAGAAAGAAATGAGACACACAAGACAAAATCAAAAAGCCAGCATTAAACTCTGTGATGACAGCATATGTAATCGTGTTTTCATGCCTTACATTCATGACAAATACATGTGCAAAGACAAACATCAAAAAAGCAACAATGCATCTATTCTGTGATCTAATTATGCATATGTGACTGTGAACAACAACACACAGTGTAGAGGCAATAACAGAAATGCAACAGTGATGACTAAACACGTAACCCTTCGTCTCCAGACTGTAAAACAGCCCGTAGAAGCTCAGTGATGGGATCATGCTGGAGCAGTGGAGACTGATCTCTTTAAAGGCACACATCTGTTAATGCTTGTAAAAAACTCTCTCGTGCCTGGGATTCACCAAGAGACCCGAGGCACTTTTAGAAAACACTGATAATTGTTCATTTTTGATCCCAAACAGGGAATTTGTTATTACATTGTTATAAACATAAATTTTCAGTATCCTTGCAACATACCCGTTCCTGCGAAGAGCAATGAGAAAGGGGAGCTTTTTGTTTTTCAACTGTATAACGATATAAATGATGTGTTCAAATTATGGTACTTGGTTCGTCGGTCCTTTAGGTAATTGTTTTTTTGTCTAAACAAACCGAACTAATGGAGAAAATATACGAGGTTCTGAAACAACCAATCGTTGTTTAGCGCTTTCATGCAACTGATAACAATATTAAAAATAATATGTATAGATAATATGTCTTCTTTATCTTTACCCACCAGGAACTGAGTGAACAGCAGAATAAAGTTTTTTTTAATCTTTAAACAATTTTTTTTTTATTCATCATAAATGACATCTGGATTTCTAAATCCTAACGAAGTCCATTGGTTTATCACTAAAGCTGTTTTAGTAGCTTATTGTTTCTATCCAAGTCTATAAAAGCATCCTTTTCCAACTCTGAGAGCAATTTTCAATTTTCATCTGAAATATTAGAGACCACTGAACGCTGGAGGACTACCAGTAACTAGCAAACAGTACAGCGGCTTAAATAACTGTATATGAATTCACCTTCAGGCCACTGCAGCAATTACAGATGATGGTGCCTTTAATGATGACAACAGTTAAGGTAGTGAGATAAACCAGTGCTCAGAGTCAGGTGGAGGAAAATGAAAGGAGAAAGTGTCTACTGGAATTACCTGGACACTGACTAACCGAAGGGGAAGCAGGTTAAGACCTATTCTCAGGTCAGCGAACAATACGGTCTTTGAGTAATGCTTTGGTTAACAGACACTATTCTGGGGAAACTTGTGAGCGTTCAGCTGGATGTTTCTCGATTAGAAATGCATGAATGTTAGGTTAACTGGGAAAAGGAGATATTAAGCAGAGGAGAAATTTAAATCATAATTATAAAAGTTAATAATTAAGGTTTAGTTGTTTAAGTAGACCTAGGAAATGACAGCTATTAAAGATGATTAATCTGAGAGGACTGGAGATGCAGATCAGAAGAGCTTGTTATAAATTTGGCTGCATTAACACAGAAACAAAGCAAAACATTTACAAAAAAGACATTACTAATGTTATAAATTAATTATTCACATAGAAGGCAGTTACTCTAAATGGTAAAAATATTTCACGGTATTACTCTTACTGTATTTTTCATCAAATAAATGCAGCCTTGGTGAGCTAAAGAGACTTCTTTCAAAAACAAGCCCAAACCTATGTGTTTCATCTGGAGTTTGACAATATTAGAAAGATGGGGGAATTCACGAAAAAAAAAATCAGCTGCACCTGCTGACAGCATCATTTATTTGTACATGCTCTCTGCATGGTTTCATGCACGGTTCTGAGCAGTAGGCTGTAGCGAATGCACCAGACCACCTCAATCTGGCATCGTTTATTGAGACTACGCAGCCTCGCTCCACCGCTGTGATATCCAGGCACTTGATCAGCTCAAGATGCAGAAAGTGCGCGTGACACGTCTGGATATTTGCCTGGTTATAACGGAATGAAAACACTTGTACACAAACAGCTGTTTGCTTCCAGCTTTCCATCTGTGGTAACAGCAACACATTACATGAAGCTGATGTTTCTAAAACGCCTTATTTCCATAGAAGAGACATTAAATGCAATACGTTCATGTACAGATGCATTAATTAACAGTGCTATATGAGCACACAACTGCTTGAGATCGACGTCAGAAGCAACTGCTTTTAGAGAATTCGCCCCATGCAGAAACGTTTCTGTCATTTTTTTGGTTTTTAATTGTTTTGTTTGATCAAGTGATAAATGCGACTCTGGACTCACTCCGCTGTGCTGAAGGCCACCTCAAAGTTCTGCCTGCGGTTTGCGGGACTGAGGCTGGAGTAATCAAAGGCCTCTGGAAAGAAGTTATGCACCAGAGCACAGAACGCCATGCCGTCACTCCAGCTGGAGGAGAAGTTCTGGATATCCACATTCTTCATGACATGGAGGAGAGAGAAACAATATGAAGACAGAGAGCTCAAACAACCTTTCGGATTATTATCCAAAGTTGTAAACAGTTTTATAGCTTCAATTCTTTCTTGAAACCATGATACATTTAATTTTTCATCATTCTAAGCATTTATTTCAATTATAAATGTTCAATAACGTTATAAATGTGTTTACTGAGACTTTTGATTAATCTAATGCATGCTTATCCAACAAAAGTATTACATTTCCTTATAAATATTTTACTGACCCCAGGCATTTGAATGGTAGTGTAATTAAACAAATACAGCGGTGACACTTTATTTTAGGGTCTCTTAACTAGCTGTTTATTAGCATGTATATTACCAGAAAAGTAATTAGACACATATTAATGACTTATTCTACATGACCTTATTCTAAATGCCTTATCCCACCCAATACCTCAACTTAAAAACCTTACTAACTATTAATAAGCAGCAAATTAGGAATTTATTGAATCTAAAAAATATATCTAAAATTTTTAGAATCTAAAAAAGAAGTCATAGATTACAATGAATTAGTGTTCTCTATTCTAAAGTGTTACCAATAGTAATGAGTGTGAATAATGACTTCAGTCTGTTCCTCATATGAAGCTACTTTAAGTTCACGGTGTGTGTGTGTGTGTGTGTGTGAACTGCTTCACTTCTTTCTAAAGCACACTAATAAACAGTATTCAGTTGAGGACTGTTATAGGGTGGTTTTGTGATTTGAACTTTGTCATTTTCAGAGATTAATAGCCCTGTATCTCATTCATCGTTAATTCTAAGCACATGCTAAAAAGCTTTTATGAAAAAAAGAAAGTCCAGAAAGGATGAGCAAATGATGACCGAGGTTTCATTTTTCCATTTAGGATCTGACTTTCTCCAGTTACCTCATAGGAACGGGTCTTGGATCTGCACCAGTCCAGCAGCATCTGTTTGATGGAGTTGGCATTGGGGACACCAAAGCTTGTGGGTTGACACAAGCGCTGCACCTTGTTTACTTGAGCAATGGCCGAGTTGCTACAGTCAGAAAGAGAAATGCTGTTGAACAGGTGGTATTTCTGTAAACTAAATGAGCCTGAAAGTGTGAGAAAACCACAGGCTCACCCTCCAGAGCCTCCAGTTATCTCAAGCTTCTCGATCATGGCCTTTCGTGCCTGTGCTGCAGATGTTTTGGGTAACGTCTGAGCCCTCATCAGCTCCGATCTCTCCGCCTGTCTGCGCTCAAGAGCTGATGTTCTGCTGGAGCTACGAGATATGTTGTCCTCACGGTCAAAAACACTGAAAGAAACAGAGGAAAAGTATATGAAGAATACATCACCGAATAAATCGCTCAACTATGACAAAAAACCTTACATACTGTAGGACCAAAAAGAGTTCATGTTGACTTTAAAGCACTCACCTGCCAACCTTCCTAGTGGACGTGGAGCTGGAGAAACTGTAGGATTTTGTTTGCACTGTGCCTTCTGATGAGATAAGATTAAAAAAAAAATAGTTTAATATGGGTGCTGGCAGAAAGTAAGGCTTAATACTGAATAATGGTAAACTCACTGTCTGTCTTTTGAACATAGCTGGACTCCATGATAGTGCTGTGGGACGTCCTGCCGCTATCATCTGCACACACAAGCAATGACACTTTGACGATCAAATTACACACAGGACAAGAGGCTCTTGTTGAAGGATCAGGCGGCATTAAAAACACTGGACCCCCCAGAAGTGTTGTTAAAGTGGCCAGCTAGTCATCGGAGAGAAGTCTTTTACAATGACACCACAATACTTTCCCATTTTTGCTAAATGAAAAGATTCTTCAAAATCTTGCATTTTACTACTGTATTTGGCTGTTTATTAGTACTTTCAAAGCACATACTAATGCTCTACATGACCATATAATCCTATGGCATATCTACATTTAACAGCTACCTTACTAACTATTAACAGACAGCAAATTAAAATTTTGAGGAAAAGTCATAGCTAATATTTAGGTAACAGTGAGAATTGGACCTAAAAATAAAGTGTGACCATATAAGAACACATCCTCTAAAAATGACCAGCATTTAACTAAATAAAATCCAAAATCCAATTTACCAATACAGATCAGTCCCAAAAGTGTTTTAAAATAATGGAAAAGAGAATACATTCATTTTACAAAAGTATTTTTGAGACAAATCTAACCAATAGATAAAAAGTTGCCATAACGTTGTGTGTAAAAACAATTAACACAATACGACTTAATACAATGTAACTGTCTTAGAAATGCCTGAACCTTTTTCGAAGTTGTATTCCTATCAAAACTGACCTGAATGCAATTTTAAAGGTACATATAAATACTTCATTTTTTTACAGGAGAGTTTTACTAGTGAGCATATACTTGGACGGTCTGGTGATATTAAATAAACACTAATTATTTCCCAAGGTCTTGTAAAACAAAACTATGATTGTTTCTGGTGCAAAATCTTACATTTTAATTGTACTACAGAGAGGAAAGAGTTCACTACATTACTGCTGTGCTACCTGAATGGGAAACGCGATTGGTGACGTGACTGATAGTGGAGCCGTCTGTGGAGCGCTCGATCTTCTTCATCACAACTTCACTGGTGTCTGCACCAACCCGGCCTTTCTGAGATCTCTCCTCTCGCTGCTGTCTGAGCTCCTGCAGACGCAGATCTCGTTCCTTCTCTCTCTGGTCTGGAATATGGGCAAAATGAACAGCGTCAGGAACAAATTAGGGTGAAGATAAAGAATGGATCAGGGATGCACGAAACATAAGTGACCGTATTAGTACTTTTGCAACGATCAACATGGATGAGACTTTCTGACTAGGGAGCATTTTGCAACTCTAGTGACACAGAAATCACACACTTCAGACTTTAATCATGTTTAAAGCACATGTGTGACAACGTTAACATCTTAGATTAACATAGTAAGCTTGTGCAGTATTTACTATCTATCACAATATCACAGAGTCGTTGTTTTAACAGAATGCCAGCTACATGTTTTGCAAACTGTGATATTTATGTGATACCAAATGTGATTTTTTTTTAATACAATAGTTCATACGGCTACTGTTGTTACATTTTAAAAACAATATTATCATCATCAATGCATCAAAACACAACTTTACGTGTCTCTGAGCAACAGACAGCAGCGTATAGTTTTTGAAAGAATTTGAATTTTGGCATAAATCAGTTGCCAGACTGGCAAGACTGGCTCAGAGACTCACTCTTTAAAACTTATAGGCTAACCATCTACTGGCAGTTATAGAGTTTAATATTTAAAATATAATTTCATATTTATACAGTTGTAACTGCAATGTAAATAACATACACTGCACTTGTGTAAACACATTCATTCCATTTCTAAGGTGCATTAAACAGTCTGTGTAAATACATCTAAATGTCACTTTTGCTCAGATGTCACTTTTGTAATGCAGAAATTAATTTCGTTGATACTGATTTCATTTGATTGGTAACAGCAACAAAACAACAACATAAAAGATCATGTTTATATCTAAAATGGTTAGAAAAAAAATGCCTTTATAAGGTAAAAATGGAAATCACTGCACATAATATGAAAAACCTCTAAACAAGTCAAGGTTCCAGCACTAAATTTAGCTAAATATTGACAAAACCTAGGAAAACACAGATATGATTTTTAGTCAATATTGCACACCACCACACCATCAATGATTATAGCGCTGTGTGCACATTCGATCAAGCAAACACAAAGCAAGCAGTATCATATGATAACCAAATACATTACATATACTTTCATGCATGATCAAAAAACATGACCAAATCACACGCATCACAAAAACCACACGTGGCACATATAAACTACACACCGTATCAAATACAAACCAAGTCTATAGCCAAATGAAGCCTAACTGACCCTTCACTAAGGCCCTGGGCATTAGCAGAGGGTCACTTGGGCAAAAACAAACACAATCCAGAAACCCTACCCATTTCCTCCTGTGTGCATCCCAGCCTAGCCTCTGAGAGCAAAAAGAGAGAAACAGCCCTCAACAAAAGGAAAGTAAAGAAGACAGACTGGCTTGCACCATGAACTGATACACTTTCTATGTTGACGCCCCACAGTATATAGAAAGAATAACGAAAGTAGAGAAGGAGAGAAGAGTGCGGTGTAAGAAAACAAAAGGAGAGATTATCACCTCGCTTTTTCTTTCGTAGTTCTCTCATTGCAGTCCTGATCATTTTCCTTTCTTCAAAATCTTTGCAATCATCAAGCTGTAAAAACATACCCCGTCCAATAATATTAATCAAATTAATAATAAAGCAACTCATTGCACTTCCATACTGCCAACCATTTAAAATATTAATCATGCACAATAATACCAGGAACTTGTACAGTAAAAGTAAAACAGGGTCAAATTTAATATCTTTTGATGGTGAAGAAGGTGGAACATGATAAATAAATGTTATGAGCCAAATTTAATGATAGTTCACCAAAAAATGAACTTTCTGTCAAAAAATATATTTTGAAGCTTGTATGTAGCCAAACAATTGATGGTATCTACTGACTTCCATAGTATTTTTATTGAAAGTTAAGGGCTACCAGCAACTGTTTGGTTACCAACAATCTCAACATTTCTTCTTTTGTGTTGTTCAGCAAGTCCAAGAAAGAAACTCACAGGTTTGAAAGAATTTGTTGTTGATGATGATATTTGCATACAACAGTAGGAGAAATAAAATACCATTTTGTCCAGGATCTCCTCATCCTCAATCTCCTGCAGCTTCTCTGAAGTCAGCTTATCACTTTGCACCTGATTTTTGATAGAGGTCATGGATGAGCCGTTAGGAAGCACGGGAACATCACGGGACGCCTCGTTCACAGATTCACCCACAAGAGAAATGGGCTCCGTCTCCATCTGTGGGTGTAGGGAGCGATAAAAGACAATGTATGATACACTATGAAGGCACACTTTAAAAATGTTACTGCAGATGCACAATCATCACAAAATTTCATGTTGGATCATGCTATATTGGTTTATGGAAAGAATATCTATATACAGTAATGCTGACAGATAGACAGACGGATGCATATTAGGATCTTATACTACGACACTAAAACCAAGTGATGACATTTATACTTCTGAACAGCTAATCCCTAAAGCAGGCTATAATCGACAGCCACACTTGACATCAGGATTTAAGAGCAGAGATGATAAAAATAGCAGTCCAAAAATAAAACTGATGGAGTGATGGAGGGAAGGGCAAAAAAAAGAGCGAAACCCTTGGAGCAGACAGAGGAGATGGAAAAAGGGGGCTGGTGGAAGGGAGAGAATGTTTCTGAATCTGATCTATGACTACAGTTGTGTTTACATAAAAGCCGTGGAAGCTCGCTGACATTTAGACAGGAATGAGAGCTCAGTGATTTCTGTGAATGTCCCTGAGAGCCTGCTGCTGCTCTCATCCACGCTTCACTGATCTCTGCTTCAATGAAGCGCCGTGGACGTGCAGGTCAAGATGGAGTTACTAATAGAGAGTGTTTAGAGAATTAGCACCTTTAGACAATGGAAAATTGGGTATCCAAACTATATAAAATGCTTTTTACAAATGAAAAACAATGCACAACTTGAAATTAATCTGCAATCTATAAAATGCAGAGATTGCTTGTGTTTCCTGCTTGTTCTCCTAACATGATTTTTTTAATATTTCAGCTTCAAACTGTATTTAACATGCACATGTGTGTGATATAAATGGATTACTGTGCCGATAGTAAAAATCTATATACTGAACAATGTGCTAAATATTAGAGTTTCCTTCTATTCCAGACAGAAGCTAAAAAGAGTTTATTTAATTAAATATTTTTATTGAACTAAATAATTAAAACTAATACTTTAATGACATTCATTGCGAATGCATAGCAAAATAAAATATACAAATAAAAAACAAACTTATTATATACAAACTTATATTATAAACAAGCCTAAACTACACTCTGACTCTTATTAAAATGTCAATGCTTGGCTATTGTTAAATGCTCACTCAAAAAAGATGATACAATATATACTTCGTAGAGCCATCTACAGTCAAACATGTTATAATATAAAAACCACAAGGTAAACATAGTCATAATTCATCAACAGTTAATCATTATCATCATTTGGCATAAGTGCATGGTATTCATTGTTTATTAACTGATCTGAAAGCGAAGGCCTGTAGAACATGAAACAGCAGCACATTATTTATTAATTATACTACAGGGCCGTTGAATGCTTGAATCTGATTGGCTGACGAACGTTCTGAGGTGTGCAATTATTTTCAGGGAAATGCACGGCGAATGTAGTTCCAGGCAGCTCTCTTGACCGCATTACAGTTCCATATCACTTCGCATAGTTAACTGTAATA
>JAUMHR010000049.1:21379253-21394940 GCA_032361145.1 Enteromius fasciolatus
CAAGTGATTAGCACACCTGATTCTGATCATTTGAATGGGTGAGCGAAAACTTTTGGTAATATAGTGTATATATTTATTTCAACATTAATAATAATTTTTTATGAGCAGCAAATCAACATAATAGAATGATTTCTGAAGCATGCTGAAGACTGCAGTAGTGAAGATGAAAATTCACTAACCAAGCCCACTAACCCTAAATATGATTAATAAGTAATAGTAATTTCTAGCCAAACACCCCCAATGATTTCATAATCACATCTGAACACTGTTATGAAACTGATGAACGTCTGAACAAGTGGTGGATGAATTCACAGAGATAAAACAGGACAATCTCAAACAGAGACAAATAGTACCTCCTGGTGGAACAAACAGAGCAAGTGTTCCCACGAGACACCTTTCATTTCTATTTACCTTCTGTCCCGAGATGTCTTCAGCTCTTGTACTGGTCTCATTCAGTGTGCATGCTTGTGAACCTGCTGTGCTTTGAAATAGAGTTGTCTCCATGCCGTTGTCAAGTTTCTTGAGGTCTCCATGCATCTGCAGAGCCTCTGAATTCATAGCTGCCCTGACTTCCTCTCCAGCTGGTCCTGACCGTGAGCTGTGGTCCCTCAGAGGAGGTTCAGCAGCGGACAGGGAGTCATGACTTCGATCTGAGGCGCTGGAGTTCAGCCTCTTTCGCTGATGGGAGCTACTATCATTCGATTCTCCGGAGTCTGAACGCTCTCGGTATGAAGGAATGACTTCTGAGGAGGGCGAGTCATGATCACATTGGATCCGCTGGGTCAGAGGGCAGGAGACTTTCTCTCTGACCAAAGGATCTAGTACTAAAACCATGTTAGGGTTTGAGGCTGCAAGAGAAGAGACAAACACATAACTGTAAGTACATTAAAACATTATGATTTTAATTTTTCAAGATTAGAATAAGGGTAAGGGTTTCCTTTAAAAATAATCAACCTCAGAGCATTTTAAGTTGACCAAAATAAGGAAAACGAGAAAAAAACACTGGACTCCATCTCATTTCAGTCCGCTTGAGCGATCGCCAAATCTCAACCTCAGCTCACTTTCATACCCTTCATACTGTTGATTTTAAAACCTAAATGAGTGAAAATGAACCTTGTTTGGCATCTGTAAGATGGAAAAAAAAAACCAAAGAGCATCTTAATTTCTACAAAACATTGATAGTCATCAAAAATCTTTCCCGAGCAGCAAATCAGCATATTAGAATGATTTCTGAAGGATCGTGTGCCATTCAAGTCTGGAGTAATGATGCTAAAAATTCAGCTTTGATCACAGGAATGTGTTAAACTTTAATATACATTACAAAAGAAAACAGCTATTCTAAATTGTAATAATATTTCACAGTTTTCTTGTCTTTACTGTAACGGTAGTAAAACAAGCAATTTCCCAGTGCAAAAAATCAAATAAAAGAAAAACTGTTTTTTGTCTCTCTAAAATCATATATACGGTAGTCTTGGTTTGTTGGAAAACTTATTTCAAGTAAAAAAAATGATTGGTTTATTGGTTATCAAATCCTGAATATTAACGGTCTGTGTGTGTAAGTGTGATTTATGTTTAGAGTTTTAGACATGATAAATATAGGTTTAGGTGCAGGGTTGGTGTAGGGTGATAGAAAATATGGCTCGTACAATATAAAAACCATTACGTCTATGTAGACTCCACGTAAACCAATATGTATAAGTATGTGTGTGTGTGTGCGGGTTTATGAGGACACAAATTTGTATAATGACATGGGTATGACATAGATATTACAATATGTAGGTGTTTTATGAGGACATTTTCAGTGTCCCCGTAATTCAAAAGGCTTAAAAAACATACTAAATGGTGTTTTTTTGAAAATCTAAAAATGCACAGTTTCCTGTAAGAGGTAGGGTCAGAGTAGGGCCACATTCAGTTTGTACAGTATAAAAATCATTACGCCTGTGGAGAGTCCCCATAAATCACAAAAACCAACGTGTGTGTGTGTGTATATACAGATCTTGTTAGCATTTTAAAATATGGGAGAATTAGGAATTGCATTGCATTGTAGGGCAAGGGCTAGCTAAAAATATACATACTGAATGAATGAATAATGCATACTAAATGTCTTTCAGGGGACTTGCGAGATCTACACCAGCATGTATGGTGAAATGCTAGGTTAACCACATATAAAAGCAAATTTATGCTGCCAGGGACAGACAAAACGAACTGAACTAAGCCAAAGGAATGTCAGATGGTTATTGTAATGAGCTGTGAATGCTGGGTGGAGATAGGACATTTCCTTTCACATTTCCTGAATGTTTGCACACTCAGAGCAAAAGCTGTTTGGGAGGACAGAGATATCCAGACACAGAATACGTGGTGGGCACAGGAAGTGACATTAGTGTCTCACGTATATATTTTAAATTTTATACGTTTGCATGTACAAGCTCAGATTTGAAGATTCTTGTACCTGAGCTTTTTTTGATCTTCTTCTTAAAAATAATTAAAATTGTGCAGCAGTTACTTTACTTCGGTTACCAAATTTAAACCTGAGACCCGAGATTTTGCATAGGGTGGTAAAAGCAGAAATTGCGACAAAAGATTGACATTCACGCGTCAGTCTGAGAGTCTAGCTGTAATGAGAGAGAGCTAACGCTCTAAAGGTAACAGCGTTTCTGAGCAGATCCCTGTAATTTGTAGAAAAGCAGTCTTGCCGACATCCTGATACTTTTCACATCTGGTCAGGAAGTATCGTTCTGTTTCCACCATTCTCAGATCTCTGAAGGAGCAGAGTACAGTCTGTGCTTTTGAGTTGCATGGTCTAAAAGTACGCCGCATTCTTTTCATCACTTACAGAGTCAGGATTAAGGATGGGTATCGTAAAGGTTTTAACTGTATTACTACTTTTAATCGATACCACTTATCGATCCGGTACTCTTATCTGTACTTTTTGTTGTGTTTTTAATATACTTTTTAATATACACCAATATTTGAGCAAATATTACACAAACAAAACAAATGATTGTAAAACAAATAAATAAACAAACATTTTCCAGTAAAAGAACGAACAGTGGTTACAGTTTTTAACTGTAGCTTTAACCAAAACAGTTGCAAAATGCAGCTAAACAATCAGCTGTGGCTAATCTTTATGTTTTATTAGAACACATTATTTTTAATACAGACAGACATTTTGTGCGTGAAATTGCCCATAACAAGCGCAGGCAAATGTCTTTAATATTATTGCAAATTAGAAAAGGTTAAAATATGCTATGTAGCGATTATTTAGCAATAAATAGGAAATGTTTTTTTTTCTCTCCAGTACCGATAGCAGAACCGTTAACATCAGAGCTTATTGATACTTCAGTCTTTTATAATTTAGCACCGGTACCAGTACCGAGTTTCGGTGCCCATCCCAAGTCAGGATATATATGTTAGCTTAAATTAATAAATATTATGATAATTATACAATCGTTTTTATAGCAAAATGCTGCGGAGAATGTTGGATTTTACATTTAATATCACAAAAGTAAAAATACAAAGAGAAAAAGTGACAGATTGCAAATAATTTAAGATATATATAGCATAAAATAATTGGTATAATCAATCAAAAACTCCCTTTAATGACTCTCTTCGCTCAATTAAGTGAATTTAAATGATGCGTTTAAGACGTGTTATTGCGAGGTCTTGAGGCTTTGGCCCAGTTATGTGCTTAATTTGATTACCATCTTGTCTGCTTTGTTTACCACAAGTGATGTGGCAGGCAATGAAGTTCAGAAATCCAAACCTCAGACACATTCTTCTCCTTCAGCACAAAGACAGCCTCTCCACACTCTCAGACAAATGCTAGGCTATAAAATACTGTATGTCAAACCAAAACAGTCTCTCAATCATATCCGTTTAGATAAACAGATCTGTTTTAGCTGGAATGGAAAATGTGTTTGTTGTATCTTTTGTTGAAAGAATAGTTTACTCTGCAAAAATTACAGAACTAGTCCACTAGTAGTAATTTACATTGGGTAGAGTATTAACTTTTTTAACTATTTTAAGTGTTTCATCTCTTTTTTTTTTTTCCGCAAGTAATTTGAATGTTCTTCAACACCATTGTGTTTGAATAGAAAAAGCGCTTTGGTAAATCATAATTATCTTGCAGAATAGAAATCTAAATTATGAGATATGTCGTATTTTCAATTCAAGTCAATTGTGACCTAGTATTTATGTCCTTTATGACTGAGTATATTTTTTTGTCAATTTTGACTGTGGTTGGCAGTTCAAAATCATAATTATTAAAAAAAAAAAATCATAATTATGACATTCAAAACTATAATGAGATAGTGATAGAGATAACTATAATAATGAGATAAAATGTCCAAATTACATGATAACATCGGTCAAAATGCTTAAAAAGAGCATCTGTGCCAAACTTTAAAATATGTGCATGACAAAAAGCATGTCCTTCCCTCATTCTCCACAACAACTGTGCATAAATGCTTTTCCCTGTCCTGTCCCAGCCCCAAACTTCCTTTGTGTCTGTCAGAATAACAAACAGTGGCTTCCCAAAATGTGTAATTTCTGCACTCATTAAGGCCGTCTTCGCTTGGCCCTGCTCTCACCCTGGCCAAAATTACTGGGTTGAGCAGCTGAGTAAGGACCACTAACACCACAAATGTCATGGTCACAGGAAAGAAGTTTTACTTTAACAGAATTTGTGTCTAAATATAGGGGTTGACCTGGTGGGGGATAAAAGTCTGTGGGACAGGCATAAATAGGCTTCACATCTCTACGGGTGCTCAGTGCACCCCCCTTGGCCTTGTCTACCTTCATGTGGAATATTTATTTTCTCAGATGGACATTCAGATAATTGTTTTGTGTGATTTTACTTGCCTTCTCTGTGCTTCTCAATTCTCTCTGATTGGTTGATGAATGCTTCGGCCTTGATGTTCTCTTGATCGCTCTGCAAAAAAAGAAAAACAATTAAACTCACAAGAAATGCATTTCCTATGACTGCAAAAAGGTTTTCTTCTCTTCAATCCAAAAAAAATAAAAATGACTTAAGATATTCAGTCATGTTTGCAAAGCCTTATTCAATGTCAAAATCATAATGACTAGAGAACAATATGTGATCAGAATCACTTAAAGATTGTATGCAATACCAGAACAATTGATTGGTTGGTCAACAGACAACATATATACTAACTTTCAGATGAGAATGTCTTTTTGCTGCGTTTATAGCATCCTATTCCATAAATGCTTAATTAATATAGAATATAAATGCCCATTACAATATATAGAAATGTCTACTTTTTTAAGGGAGAGCATTTACATATACATGGTTTGTATAATTACAGTATACAATTTTCATAATTTTCAACGTCTTTCCACTTGCAAAATTGCAATTCTGCACTGAAAGATGTTCTTAAAACTAATTATAACAGGCTTTCAACTGCCTATAGCTTCAATTTTAAGCATTTGCTACTCGTTCGAGCACAAAATTACAGAATATAAATAAATATTCTTTCAGTTTAACCAGTCTGAACCTTTGAGTCTGTAAAGTCGTAAAGAAGGCAAGAACTAAGATGTTTAGTGTTTGCTTAATGCCGTGGACTTTAAGTCGTTTTGGCTTAATGGAGTTTGACTACCTGCTGTAAAAGGATTAAGAGTTATATGGTACAATAAACACCAAAGCGCTGTTAATCAGCAGCCCAATACAAACGGATATAATCTGCATTATGCGAGGTCACGTGTTAGTGTTTCAGACAGCTGAAGTCTTAGAAGCCAGTCTGAAAGAGCGATTTAAACCTAAAATGTAAATGGGTGACTAACATGACTATACTCTTCCCACATCAAACCTGCAAGATTTTACTTGCAAACAGCAAAGCCTTGCTTTTCTCTCAGTGAAAAATAGATATAAAAGCAAACAGACGCAGAAACTGCTCAGCAGCAGTCACGTTCATATTTCTACACTATAATTATAAGTCGGCTGCCAGAGAAACACTTGAGAAATGTCTTTTTCTGAAGTTCAGACCAAGGTTGCTGTTAAAAGGACATTTCACCCAAAAATAAAGATTCTGTGAACTGGAGCGGCTGCATTCATGCTTAAAAGTAGCATATTCCTTGAACAAAACTATGGCATGACTTTAAACCACTCTGATTATAGTGCACGGGCTGCATGGACAACTTTATTTACTTTGTTCTTTAGGTGCTTAAAAGCTCCAGTCCCCATTCATCTTTCCTCTCCAGAAAAAAGTCAGTTACATTGCATGTGGTTCTAAGAGTAAAATTTATGACTGGTTCTTATTTTTTGAGTGAACACTGACAGTAAACCTTGATTTAGTCCTTTCCGACAGGTTTAATCCATTGATTGTGCTGCAAGAGTTTCAGATGGTGACCACAGTAAAATGTGGGCCAAATGGACTCTCCTGAACTCTCTGTTTTTCTTCCGCTTGTATGAAAAATATGTTTACCCACATAAATGCCACATAAAGCTGTATGTCTTATAAATTGCTCAATTTTGAGGTGGCTGAGCGCACAAAGCTCATAAGATCTAGCGTGTGTGAAGCAGTCAGTGTCATTTTCCATGAGCGTCTGGATAAGTTTGGTGAACCACACACACTTAACTCACCATGAGTGAAATACAGTAGCAGGGCCTGTCATTTTGGCTCCAACACACACATACACGCACACACATATTTGTTAAAAGGAAAGATGAAGAGACCATACACCATATTCACTGAATAGCTGCCGTCAGCGTTACCAGCAATCAGACTCTCAAACTAATTTTTTATACATTGTGAACACCAAATACTACCAGATTATGTTTTTTTTATTAAATGCAGACACATATCTACAATGATTCAAAAGTTTGGGGTCAGTAAAATATTTTTTACCCTTTATATTATACCTTTTATCATGCAAAGACACATTAATCCTGCAGTAAAGATAATTATAAAGCTACAAAAATTTTTTTTTACAAAACATGATAGTTCTTATGATATTCTTTCAGAGAAAAAACTGAAAAAAAAAAAAAAAAAAAGCGAAGTAAACTAAAATGAATTCAGCTAGAATTAACTATTTAAATTATTATTAGAAATTGCATCAGCCTTGATTTAAAATAATTAAAACATTATAGATAGATAAGATAGATACCAACAAAACTAACTATTTCATGTATTAAGGCTTTTTATAACAACACGTTAAGTCATTTACCTTCTTGTGGAGTTCCTGTCTGTTCCTGCTCTCAATCCACACGTGTGTACGCAGCACTCAGTCACTGAGCTCTGGCTACCATACACACAATCACACTGGCCACTCCCCTTCTTCCTGACCACACCCACTCTCTTCCTCCATCCCACCTTTCCTGCTCAACTCAAGTCCCTTGCCTCTTTTTATAAACCAACATATAAACCGGTGCAGGATCCTCAGTCTCAAACTTGAAAATCCATGTGTCTTCATGCATCTTAAAAACAAGTTGTATTTTAGGAAATGCAACACTTTTTTTTATTAGAAAAGGTTTCTGTTCAGAGCTTCAAATATGGTCTACAATTAATAATAGGCTAATAATATTTGCAAACTTCATAAGTTAACAAATTCAAAATTTTCCACACTGGAAATCAAAGTCCCATGATTTCCAATCTTTGTGCACAGGAAAAGATGTCAAACTGAGATACAACACAAAAGCAAACATGAAAGCACAAACGCAAAGACCTCACGTCACCAAAGGAAAACATTCAAAGGCGAGAGTTCTGCTGGTGCACACGAGGGAAAACACACAGGAAAAACAGTCTTACTCGGGACAAAAGTAAGCTACTGTACACAAAGCAGATGTAAATGTCAAGGCCATTCTTCCATTTAGCCCTGTTTATTTCAACACATTCTATCTGTCATTTATTACACAATATAGATTGTATTGTCACTGTTGAAAGAGGGAAGATATGGCCAATAATAATCGTGAAATATGCATTTCCTGCTATCATACTTGCTTTACATCTCAAGAATTGAAATACTGTAACTAAAGCTGTCGGTAACACTGAAGCTGTAGTACTTTAAGCCATTATCTATCTACTTTAAGCTATGATACTACATCTATGGAGTTTATGATACACTTTTACTTATTTACTCCACTTTCATTGTATTAAAAAAGTGCACCTTTGGAGTCATTTTAGGGATTTACAATTAATTAAATATTCTAGACTAGGACTGCTGTGATTCATTATGAAGTGCTAATTACAGCATCCCATTTAAAAGACATGTAAATCAATTTAAAAATACTATTATATTATATAATATTACAATATAAAAAAATATATATTTTAAAATTACATTTATTGCTGTTATCTGAATTTTCAGTCTTCATTATCACATGATGCGTCAGAAATCATTCTAATATGCTGATTTGTTGCTCAAAAAATAATTTCTGATCATTATCAATGTTCATTATGTTTTAAGGATTATTTGAAGATCTAAAGGTTCAAAAGAACATTATCTTCCTTTAAAAACCGAGAAGCTGAACACAACAGGGCCTTAATTGCACAACAAGAACATTAGATTAGAGACCAAATTTGTTCTGAGAAAAGATTTTGGCAAAAAAGTATATTACGCCCCCCCCTATAATAAACACCTTGTGTGCTGCCACTGAACTAAGTGTCTGCCTTTCACAACTGAAAGAAGATGGCTGCATGGGAAGTTTTGCATTTTATTTCAGATGTTGTTTTAAATACTTATGAAAACAGACGATGACTAGTTCATTGTAATAATTTCTTCTTTGACTCCTGACTAAACTTTACCATAGTACTATAGGAGGTTTTTCCCTTTATTGACTTACAGCTGCTTATATAATCCAGATAGGACTGTTATCAAAACAGAGCCAGACAGAAGCAGGACAGAGGAGGACGATACGATCACACTGAATCTCTTCAGAAAAATTTACATTCCAGTTTCTTTCTTTTTTAGTTAATGTGGTAGATGTGGGTAAGTGTGCAAACAATTGTAACAGATAGGCAACTATGCTGATTTTCAAACGCCTCCAGAATGAGAAAGAAAGCCTAGCTGAAATAATGCCTGAAAAAGAGCAATGGAAAGAAAGGAGTAACTTGAGGATAAAGAAGTGAAATTAACATATGACAGTGAGGAGTGGAAAGGGACGTGGGTTGATTAAGGTAAAAGAAGCCGAATTTTTAACATTCTCCACATTTCAGTGAAATGATGAGGCACCATAAAGTCATTAAAGGACAAATGCACGTGTGTGTGTGTGTGTGTGTGGAATGAAGGGGAAAAATGAAAGCAAAAAGAAGAAAAAATAGAAGCTTGCTTACTTTCCAAGTATACCTATTCACGTATAAAAAACAAACAAATACATAACACGAGTTTTCAAACAATTGTTAAATAATCTTTTGAAAATGTACTTTTCTGTGAATTTATACATTTGAGAAATTCAGATGGTTTTTTTTGTGCTTTATCTTCTGCTCACCGAGGCTGCATTTATTTGATCAAAACTACAGTAAAAACAGAAAGATTGTTCAGAATAATTATATTATATAATTATATATAATAAATATAATATATATAATAATATTTATATATATATGTAATTTATTTCAGTTATCCAAGCTGAATTTTGACCCTTTAAAAATCCTTCTAATATGCTCTATTTGCTGCTCTATTATTGTTGTTATCAGTAATGAGTCAGAAATGAGACAATTTTAAAATAAATGGTTTTTTTTTGTTTTTTTTTAAACTTTCATTTAAACACAAGAACAAACTTCCTTAAATATTTAACCAAAAACACATTTTTGCATGAAACAAACGTAAAGCTCTTTAAAATAAAGTTAAATAGCTAAACTAAAGAGCTAGAAATAAAGCACTCAATCAAAACTGTGCTTACATCATTTTAAATATGTATTCCTATTTTTGTGATTAGACGAGCAAATTATACGAAAGCCCTAATTCCCATTCTCACTGTATCCTTGAACTTTTCAACAGGCCAAAACAATCTCCAGTCCCATGTCTTCAGATTGATCTCTCCTCATTCCACAATAAGCCCCAAACTTCAGCCTAGTTATCCCTGAGATTTACCGCTCCTGATATTCACCACGGCACATATGCTCACCTGTAGGTCAAAGCTGCTTTGAGGAGTTTGTCGTCGCTCTGTTCTTTGGCCAGCGGTCTGAACCTTCTCTAATGCTCCTGTGAATGAGAACAGGGGAATGTAAACACACACAGACATATAGAGATATTTGTCCAGCCCTTTAGATAGAATCTCACCTCGTATCTCCTCATCTCTGAGCCGGCGAATGGCTGCCCGAATGAGTTTTCTCTCTTCATATTCACTGGCGCTTTGTAACTTGAAAGAAAGAAAGAAAAACAGAGGGCAAGACACACAAAAACAGTATTTAGCTTGACATGACTGATATTTAGGCCCACACAGAATGTGAACCCACAGAATTCCACTGAAACAAAATGTTGGGATATTTCCACGGAATTCAAACAATTCCACAAAACTATTCATTATAATAAAAATATTCAAAATAATCTTTTTTGCAGGTTTCGGATGAAGTTTAGTACTCTCAGCTCATATTTTACCATATTTGAAGGAATAGGTGACCCAAAAATGTAGACTTGCTTAAAACGTACTACCCTCAGGCCATCCAAGAAGTTTGTTTCTTCATCAGATTTGAAAAAAATGTAGCAATACA
This sequence comes from Enteromius fasciolatus, assembly GCA_032361145.1. Taxonomy (NCBI): domain Eukaryota; kingdom Metazoa; phylum Chordata; class Actinopteri; order Cypriniformes; family Cyprinidae; genus Enteromius; species Enteromius fasciolatus. Next base: position 21,389,921 of record JAUMHR010000049.1, read on the forward strand.
TCACTTGCTCACAACCAGATCCTCTGCCGTGAATGGGTGCCATCAGAATAAGCCATGATGAATTTGTTTCTTACAAACATGCATTTTGGCTTCACGGGATGTTAATTGATGGACACAAGTGGTGTGGATTATTGTGATGTTTTTATTAGCGGTTTGGATTTTCATACTAACGGCACCCATTCACTACCAGTGATGGCTGATTAATGGTGAATTCCACCAAATCGGTTACCATGAAGAAATAAACTGGATGGCCTGGGGGTAAGTAAATTATTAGCACATTTTCATTTTTGGGTCCTTTAAATGCTTTTTGCATATTCATACCTCAAAAACAAGACAGAAAAACAACATAAACGTCATGCGGGACTTGGTAATTACAGAAAGTAAGAGTTTATTCACATTTCACACAAAAAAACACCCCATCAACACACCAACAGAAAATTGTATGTAATTTGAATGTGCTCTTGACATAATTCACAAATTAACATATTATACACCAGTCAATCTCCACCATTTGCGTTTATTAAAAACAATAAACCTTACATCTTAACATAGAGCACTGGGTATTTATTTAGACTTGGGCTCTTTGCGGCCTTCTGTTTTATACTAACAAAAAGCGTACAGTACGTTGTGTGTTGTTGGCTTTTTCTGACAACTTTCCATACGGGACAGAAACATTTATCAACCATCTCCAGAATACTACAAGCGCTATCTTGCTCAAGGAATGTTGACAGGAACAACACAACAGCATCATAGACAAACACTTTAGATCTTTATACAAGGTCTTACCAGTCCAGTAAGTTCTTCGATGTTACTTATAGCTTGAATCTTCCCTGACAGCACGTCTAATGAAGCTGTCAAATCAGGACTGCAAATACAAGCAAACAAGTTCAGATTCAAAATGTAATGGTTTATGTTAAACAAGGCTTTCCATTGTGTTTTGTACAACATATTCTTTCATTTGGCATAAACAATAACTCTTAAATAATAAAGTAACAAATTCTTCATACCGGCACTGGTTTTCTTTATCTTCATGTCTGCTCTGGTGCGCACGTCTGAATCGCTTGCTAGTTAGTGCAGCCTCCATTTCTTCAATCTCACAGCGCCGCAGCTCCCGGATCGCTGTACGGATCAGACGCCGCTCATCTAGGTCAATAGTTTTATCAAGCTGGAGAAACAAAGAACAAGTAAACTTTGAGTTATTATTTTGGAAAGGAGCTGTTGTGGATGTGCTACATTATCCTCTAGACAAAAGGATGTGAGATAAACTCTAAATTATATTTTAGATTAATTAACCAACATGCCCGATGTTTACTTTTAGACCTGGATAAATTTCTGACAAATTTACTTATAATTAAAAAATTACTTTTTAATTAAAAATAATTAAGAAGTGTTTTCCGTTTGTCCTTCTAACTATGTCTACAAGAGAAACACAGTGGCCTAGATAAAGAGGGTGACACATTTACCCAATGACACTCTAATCGAGGTCATGATCTGGAATGTCCAGCTGAAGACACGAAAGCAGGTCATCTGCACAGCAGGTGAATAATAAACGCTCACTATATTCATAGTGATATAGTAATAGTTTTACATTTTGGCCTGAGATTGTCCTGAGCCAATGCCCTAAACCTCTATACAGTTTCTGCATTTGGTGGTTTGGGATGTTACAGCCCACCCATCACAGCCTACATCATCAGAATGGAGTGTGGCTATGGTTTATCATCAATAGGAAACAAGTGTGTCGGGTAGATTTGACTTTCTTATCAATACATCCATAATAATGTCCTGTTTGACTGAAAAATGACTGGACTATTCTAGACAGAGCGCCTCTGCATATTTATCTCCTGATTCAAAAAGACAAGTTTTTCAATGGAGCAAGAAGTATTGTGAATTATGGGGAAAACAAACAAAAAAAAAATAAATAAATATATATATATATATATATATTTATTAGAAACACAAATCTTTTTTCACAATACTTTGATCCAAGGAGTGTGTATTGTCATTCCCTTATCTTCATTTCTTTCAGTATTTGATACAATATTTTAAAAGTTGAATGACAGCAAAAGAAAGTTGGATGACAGCATGGAGCCCCCAATGGAAAAGCTCCGTTTGATACTTCAGCTGCAGCGCTCAAATATTCACGACACTTTCTTTTGGTATTGCTCAAGCATACGTATTGCACTGTTTTCATTCCAAATTCCCAGCTCATGAATACAGATGGAAACACAGCAGTCCAGACTCCAGCATCATGCAAGGATAAGTGCATTCACATCTGGTATCCTCTCGGGTGGTCTGTTGATCACAACTGAACAGCAGACACTACAGGTGTAATAGGGTCTTTAAGATGCATAATGCGTAAACTACCAAAAATCCACTCTGTGAGTAATGTACATTTTTCACCCTTGTGTAGTTTTAACTCCAAAACAGAGGGAGTCATATATATACTTTTCAGGAGTAAAATTTGACTCAAACTGAGCTTATTGCACACCTGCTTTTTTGCTGTTAGGGTGATGAAGGTAAGACTGATGGAAACTTTCAATACTCCATCAATCTTGGTAATGGAAATAGATGCAAAAGCGGAGCGAGAGAGAGAGAGAGAGAGATGTGAATCAGCAGTCCATTCCAGCTTCAGCACGAGTATGACCATATAAGGTCACGGGCCTCAAAACCCCGCCCTCGGGACAGTGATGTGGGGCTGAATAAGAGAGAGGTGAAGGTCAAAGTAAGAGAGCAAGATAATAAGAGTAGTGACACACATTCAGGAAGATGAGCAATGACCTGGAACACCTCAATGTCTGTGAGACGCAACATAAACATTTCCATTTCCTAGACGTTACTTCCTTAAAAATTCCAAAGGAAATTCAAGTCCATTTAGTTTATCCAAACAGACTTAATAGTGCACTTGTGGTATGCAGGTAGTCGCTGTCAGATGTGGGATTACTATTTCCATTGCTAAAATCTAAGAATATATTTAATGCCACCTTTTACAATAATGGGTCAGCACTATATGAACGACCACACATGGAAGTTTTGTTGTCATACATGGTACATTTGAGCGAAAAAAAGCTTTAAGTCTTCTTACTGCTTTATCCAAACTATAAATAAAGTTTTGTCCATAATTCACTTAATAATAATAATACGTAATATTAGGGATGTAGATATTTTCACATATAATCTGATCTGACTGGACGATTTAAGGTCATGTAAGGTCAGTGTCAGGGTTCACATGACACGTGAACACATTTATAAATTTATAAAAGTTCTGGAATGTGGCACTAAAAACTAAAGAAAAATAATTTGATGGATTTCTTAAAATTTGTGCTGTCACATCAATAAACACGGACAACAAATGCATCGGAGGAAAATGACAACTACAAGAGGGGTTAGATGGCAACAGCATAGAAATCAAACCATAGTTAATGATTCCTGAAAATATTGTTTATAAAATATACAACAATCACTTAAGCAATTCCAACAACAAAAAGAACAAAGTTAAATTAAAAAAAAAAAAAAAGTAGTACAAAGCACACAACTCACTAGAAGTGTTGTTAAAGGTGACCTGTTTAATTTTTGTGGCTGCAAAATACTTTCTTTAATTTCAAAACATTTTGAGCAGTACAACTATCAACTTCTGATTTAACCAACCAATGAAGTGAGTTGACTGAATGCTAAAAGACAGGAGACTTTCATAACTTCAGCTTCTAAACCCAATCCCTGCTCCCCAGAGAAAGCTCAAAAATGTATTTTAATGCACACACACACACACCTTGACTTTCCTGACATGAAAAAGGGTGTCACGGTCCACTACCTCCAATTCTGTTCTTGCAATCCCATTCAAACTTCCTGCATGACCTCATCCAGCACCTGAGTTACTGGGCAGCAGATGTCAAGTCACATGACAAAAGTCACATGAGCTTTTACCACAACCAGAAACTGAAAATGAAGCACTGATCATCACTGATTAGAGTGTCCTTTTCAAAGATCTTTTCACCGGAAGCCATTCAATTTCAGTCAGCCGGGCAATCTGAGATAAGCAACAGTGCCTGCTGGTGATGTGACAGGGGTGTGTTCATATGACACATTTTAAAGGGAAAGTTAACACAAAAATGAAATTCTGTCATGTGCATGGTTTCAATCGCTTTTGATCCTATTTGAAACACAAAGATCTTTTTAAATGTCCACACAACCAAAACTTTAATGCTTCAAAAAGTTCATAAAGAGATCATAACTATTTAATCCAAGTCTCCTTTATATGATTAAAATATTTCATTTAGGCTTATATTCACATATAAACATTGATCAATGCACTAAACGGTTCATTAAACGGTTCGCCAATAAACCATGACAAAAAATCTGGATGCATTAAGCAATATTAGGAAGAGTCTCTCACATGAATGAATGGATGAATGCATAAAGCAGAATGCTTACAGAAAAGTTTTCCTTTCACCTTCCCTCTGTATAATGCCTAATGAAGTAGCATTTCCACTGCTTGTTTACATAACTTGCAGGAAAATAGCTATAATGCTACTGTTCCATAAGCACCATCTACTGACAGAGAGTGGATCCTTTTTTATATATAAAAATGGCATGACTTAGCCAAAAATATGGACTATAATTTTAAACTCCTACATTTTTGCCTTATGGAGACTGAAATTCATCCTTATAGAATATTGTTTTGGGTCACCATTGACTCCCATAGTATTTTTTTTCTACTATGGAAGTCAATGGTAAAACAGCCTGGTTGTGTTTGGCAGAACAAAGAAATTCTTACAGGTTTGGAATAGAGGCTGACATTTTTTCGGGAATCCCACGGGTCACGGGATTCCCGTGGGATTCCTGTGGGATGGGAGTCATCTTTGGTATTAATCACGGGATTGGGACGGTACAGGATAAAATAGTTAACGGGAGCAGACGGGAGCGGGACTCAACCAATAGGAAAGACGAAAAAAAAAAAAGTAAATGCACCATTTTGTAGTTTCCTTTTAATACGCCTACAATGTAACGCAATTAAAAAATAACT
>JAUMHR010000049.1:21463495-21475504 GCA_032361145.1 Enteromius fasciolatus
ACTCACAATAGCGATATAAGTAGAAAAACCGGACGAATCCCTTGAAATATATCATCTGATCGATGTCTTGAGGTGTGAGGTGTAACGGCCACTCCGCTTCGCGTCGTGACCACATCACCATCTCGGGTGTGCATTATTTTTCTAATAATTCAACGGCCCGTCGTCAATTATAACGCTTACACTAGGTTGCCACACCTCACGACATCGATCAGATGCATCTCATCCAACGGCTCTTTTGCTTGCTTACACCCTTACTCTGTATTCTTAACATATTTTTCTTAGCATATTTAGTTAAAAAATAACGAAATAAGATTTGAAAATGTTCATATGACATCTACCAATACAGATAGTTTTTTTTGTTTGCTTCAAATGAATGATCATTTTGGAAGAAATGTAAATTGTGTTTCGTTGTAATTGGTCTCAGTTGTAAACAGACAACTCACTGATCACATGAACATTCTTAACTCACATTAATATAATTCTGAACATAAAATTGTTAAGATTTCTGAACTACTTAGATGTTTTTAACATTACCATTAATATTAATTGAATTCTGAAAATCCACCTCTTAGGTTTATAATTCCTTCATTAATTGTGTGTGGTGAATCAGTATTTTTAGCAGTAAATCATCTTGATTTTTACTTAAACTTTGACATTTCATGCATTTTGTTCCTCTCACTTGTTGCAGGTAATTGACCAGTCGACACATGAAGTCCCCAAATATCCAGCTAGGAAGACTGTACAAAGTGGCCGTGAAAGGAACACAACAGACCAGGAAAAGTATATCTGTGGTGGCAAGATTAACTGAAAAGAAACAAAGACTGTTCACTAAAACAACGTCAAGTAGGTAAATATGATATTTGAAGAAACAAGGAATCTTTGATACCTATGTAGAGGTTTGTAACAGTTTTCATCTGCTGTTGTTTGACGACTACATAGAGAACCAATGAGTTACCCACCAAACCTACAAACATAATAAGGGTAAAAAACACTGGCACCAGCCAGGCATCCGTCAGTGGGATTGGGCTTTGAGATCGCATGGGATCTGACTGATTGCAATCATAAACATTTGCTTCATTATTGCACAAGATAAGTTCAGCAACCTCATCGGTCCTGTTAAGTTCTGCCACTAAACTCGCATATGTCACCATGCTGATAATAACCTGAAACACAAAAAAATAAATATTTTAATAAATATGTTCATCTTCAAACAAACGTCTTGCATTTAAATGATAACATCTGGAAGTATTTCTTTACCCCCATGCCATCATGATATATAATTAAAGCTTCTTTAATATTATTCACCTGTTACATTGCAGAAATCCTGTCATTAATGGTGTCTTATTTATTTTTTTGTCTAGTTTATACTTTAACAATTTGATGAGAATAAGAAAAAAAAGCTGCCAGTGTAGCAAGACAAAATTGACTTGTATTAAACACACATTATTAGCCTTAATATTTTAAGTATATCTTATCTCAGATATTATGAAATATATCTATTGAATAACACGGTCAAACAAAAAGCCATTTTGGTAACACTTTATTTTAACATGAGAGTTACGTTACATCTACTTTGTATAGTAATAACAGTAAATTATGCGCAATTACAACAAAGCCTAAATCAAACCCTAAAACAAAGCATAAAACATCTTTCTGCAGTGTACCATTAAAGTGAAATGACTAAATGTGCATACAGAAAAGTCTACAATTTATTAAACACTGCACTCTCTTTAGTATCTTGACCTGGTAACACTTTAATTTAAGGAACATTTCTCACTACTAAATAGTATGCATATTGGCTGTTTATTAGCACTTATAAAGCACATATTAATGTGTTATTCTGCATGATTATATTTTGGATACCGTACCCTAAACCTAACTACTTATGCACTAACTAGCCTATTAATAACAGCAGATTTTAGAATTTAGAATTTTAGAATTAATTAAAAATGTAAAGATAATATATGCAATATCATGCAATATTAGCTTACCTCTTTCAGTAACCTTTGGTCTTATTAGAAGGAAAGTATTCTTCCTAAAACATGATTCAATTCTATGAGAAAGTAAATGTTTCCAAGCTGTCTGTGCCTCTTCTTCACAGCAGTGGAGTGTCACACAGTGACAGCATTTACTATTGCTGAAGTACTGCACAGGGGAGGAGCTAAATGATATTAAAAGGGCTTTTAGAAAGACAACTGAGACACATTTGCATGTTTTTTTTTAGGAATTAGACAATTATTATATATACACATACATACAGTGCCCTCCACTATTGGCACCCTTCGTAAATCTGAGAAAACTGGCTGTGAAAATAAAACTGCATTGTTTAGCCTTTTGATCTTTCAGTCCAAAAATCACACAATTCTAACCTATCATTGAAGTAAAACAATTGAAAGTGGGGAGAAATTCTTGTGATGAAATAAATGTTTTTCTCCAATACATGTTAGCCACAATTATTGGCACCCCTAGAAACTTTTATAAGTAAAATATGAGTTACCCAAATTCCCTTAATCATCAACACAATGAGAAAAAACAAAACATATATTTATGATGTGCAGAAAAAGATAACTGAGCTTCTCCAGTTAGTGAAGTGGCTTTAAGAAAAGAGCTAGAGCAGTGAAAATGACCATTTCCACCATCAGGGAAATAATTAAGAATTTCAAATCAACACGAAATGTTAGGAAACTCCCTGGAAGAGGACGTGTGTCTCTATCCTCCTAATACACGGCGAGGAGTAGAGTTTGAGTGGCTAAAGACTCTTCAAGTATCACAGCTGGAGACTTGCAGATCAGCACATCTCCAGCATGTTCAGTTGTCAGACAGGACTGGAACAACAAATAGGACTGGCTTCTATGATCAGCTCAAACTAAAAAATCATCTTTTTAGCAGCAAACACTGGGTTTGGTGAACACAGAGATAAAAAATACTCCATGTGTACAATGAAGTATACTGCTGTATTTTTGATGCTGTGGGTCTATATTTCTGCTGGAGGTCCTCTTGTTTAGACACATGGCATCATGGATTCTATCAAATACCAACAGATAACCAATATAAAACTGACACACTCTGTTAGAAATTTTAGTTGGGTCTTTCACTGGGACAATAATCACAATCACAAACATCACAATAAACACAAGAATTAGTCAATAGAGGGCCCTAGAAAATGTAGATCACAGCCTGACACCTAAATTCACCCCTGGTTATATCTGATTTTTTATTCTGACAGGCACATGTTCAGTGTGTGATTGGGATGCTAATTCTTTAGGCATAAATACAAAATTTAAATTAGGTCTGTGCCAAATCTACGCTGCAAAGGTGGCACAGATGTGCTTCTGAAGTGGCATTTAGGTGCTTTTCCAGATTGTTCAAAGCTACTCAGAAATGGCCTAAATGCATTTACACAGCAGTACACCTTCTAGGGGCTAAAGTAGGTCAAAGCAAAAATAATTCAATCTAGCTTTTATGCTAAATAGAGCCGCTTTAACTGGACTATGTAAAAATGTCTTGATTAACCAATAACAAATGTCTTAATAACTTTTGCATAAGAAAGAAAACTACAAAGATTTGGAACAAAGTAGAACTGTTTTTTTTCTTCTTAACCCAGTGAATGATTCGGTGACACTAAATTCAGCTGTCTTATAATCAGCCTTTTAGATTGAATTTATGGAGGGAATAATACAGTGACTTTAATCTGCAGAAAGAATCACTGAAAATCTGCAATCACAAATCAATGCGAGACATTCTGTGGAAAAAGACAAGCGAGACGCCTGATTATTAGTTTGTCCTTTAAACCCTCTCTCTTTAAAGCTATTGGTGATTTAGAATTCACATGGTTCTACTTTGTTCTTTGCTAAAGACCTCACCAAGCCAGGACTGCTCAGATTTTTTACATTTATACTTCAAAATAACATTTTCTAACTCTTTATAAACTCAATATTCCTCATTATCCTTGTTCCTCAGCAGCAGGGAAGGCTTGAGATGTTGGAGCTATAACATGAATCAAATCAAGCAACACTGATAAAATATCACATCCTCAGATTAAAGTTTCTTTATTTACAAGCATTTTTGACTTGATATCTTAAAAAAAAAAAAAACTAAACTAAACTTATTTAAATTCTCACAGTGTCATTTCTGATCTTTAATGGGAGAATCAGTCATTAATCATATCATCATATGTTGTTGTGCAGTGTGGGTGAAAGTTCCTTCTAAAATTAATGCATTAATGTCACTAGTTCTTAAATCCATGCATCTTATCAAGCCCACCAGGTGGTTGTCGTTTCTCCGCTGTTGCTGGTGTATTTGAGTAGTATACAAGGTTTGTGTATGCATTTCATAGAATTTGTCTTTGGTTGTGAACTTCGTTGCCACCTGATAAAACAGTTCATAAAAAAATTAGTGGGTTTGAATGATGTAATCGGTGACATGCACGATTATGACCCAGCATGACATGTTATTTTCAAAAATCCAGCCTGTAGCTGTGAGAATTGTACGTATTACAGGTGTTAACAAAAGAAGGAATTGATCTTAAGTCAAGGATATTTCTATGATGAATACACATATTTCTAACTATGCCAAGTCCTTAAATTCTTTAGCAGACAGAAATGGTTGAGAATTTGCGTACAAAAAAAAGTTTTATACCTGAATTTACAAACACAAATCCAAAGAGTGTGACCTCTAAAGAATATTCAGAATCACAGAACTTTATTTTATTCCTACAGCATTCATTGAATCTTCATTGACCTGACAGATGTTGTACGTACCACTGTAAGCCTCCTCTGATAATACAAAGGTTTATGACAAATGAACATTAAATTATGCATTCCAATTTAGTTTCCCACAATTGTTAATGTAACATTATCTCACTTTCTTCTTTTTAATTTGTGACAACATGTTTTGATTCAATTAATTGAACTGAGCTGGTGAATTATAAAATGTTATCTAATATAGATAGTTTCCCCCTATTTTTCATTATGAAAAGCAGAAATGAAAAGAGTGCAATTTCTTTAAAACATTTCTTTACTGCAGTCTGTAGTGAAAACAAATCATACCAGCAACAACTTGGTTTCAGCTAGAGATTTACAACAGACTACAGCATGACCATGGAAAAAGGTCTGCAATATAATACAAAAACATGTTTTGCAATCATATGCCTAATGACAATTATTATTAACAGTACAAAAGGGATTAAAATTTCAGCACTTGCTATTGGGAGTCCTGTAAATTTGTCTTTTCTTCAATGGCCTGTTTGACAATTTCAGCCAGCTTCAAGCGATCTACTTTGTCTGAAAAGGATCTACCTGTGAAGAAAGAAAAACATAACTGGTTGATATTACACTTGATCGAAATGATGCAATTCATTGGTGTCAAGGGTGTCTGTAATACTTACTGCTTGTGTTTTTCCAATGTTAGTTTAAAACAACCTGTCCACAACATCACATTTCATTTCATTTGACGTTTTATTTATTTTATTCACTTTTTTAAATGAACACTTACTTCATAAGCACTTAAAAGCTTATCAAAAATGTAATTGAGATTTTGAACTAATCCTACATTTCATTTACAAAGAACTAAACCCTGCAAGCCCTTACTTGAATTTGTTTAGCTGCTATGCAAATACTTGTATTTCCTTCATAAAATGCAATTTTAGTCTACATTTTGTCTTCAAAAGGTCAAGAGCATTATAAACTATTCTGACATTTCTTAGATGTTGCTCTTGACTGTTTATAACCAACATTTTAACATTTGGATCCAATTTGAAGTCATTAGTACTGTAATAAAAAAATCCATTGATTCAAAAGATTCCTAACATTTTGATAATAGAGCTCTTACCTCAAATTCATAGAATCAGACATCCAATGGTTTAGTCTATAGTAAACAGTCTACAGTACCTTCATCCACAGCATAGCTACAAGTAAACAAACTCGTACCATTCCAACTTAACCCTTGCAATCCATCTCTGAGTAGTTTGCAATCTCGATTGAACCTCCATGCTTCATGCATAACTTCATTTAGCTTCTCATCCTCATTGTCACCTGTAAAAACAGCACAAAGACACTATAAATGGTTGAAGTAGCTGTCTACATGGCAATAGCCTGGAAGATTAAATTGGTTTCTTCATGTTTTAAGGAAGGCTACGCATCCAAAAACAAATGTTTCTGGTTGTTGTGGTAAATAACACGATCGGAGTCAAATGATTATCTGCTCATTCATTCATTAAAGCATATTCTGTGGATTATAAACACCTCAAACCAACAATGCATGTCCATACGTACCAGCCTGTGGTAAGATGCACTGTGCGATTACATCTCGTAGTTTTTCCAGAGCCACGTTGGTGTCCTCTGTCTCATTCTCAGGATCATTGATGAAAAGCTCGTCGTTAGGTTTGGTGCTGCATGAGGGAGAAATCAAACATTGATCTATAAGTGCATTCTGAAAAGAAAAAAAAAATAGACACAGAATAATGTCAATTAAAGAAAAAAAAAGAACACGCATCAAAAATCTGAGACTCACCCAAGTAGCTTTCTCTTTCTCAAAATGGGGTTGTTTACCGAGTTGAGCGGCTTTAGACTGAGATTCAGGTCCTGTATCCTCATATTGGCCAGTTGTTCAGCATGAGCCTGTTGAATTCCAGCCACAACTGCCTAAATAAACAATATAACAACGCATCATTTTTACATTGATTATGCATATAAAGCAACAGTTTTCAACATATGAATGGTATTGCAGCAGATGCTTTTTTGTAGGGATGGGCACCGAAACTCGGTACTTAACCGGTACCGGTGCTAAATTATAAAAGACAGAAGTATCGATAAGCTCTGACGTTAACGGTTCTGCTGTCGGTGCTGGACGAAAATAAAATATATTTCCTATTTATTGCTAAATAATCGTTACCTAGCATATTTGATCCTTTTCTAATTTGCAATAATATAAAGACATTTGCCTGCACTCATTATTGGCAATCTCCTGCGTGAAACTGATCCGCTGCACACACAGAGCTCACGCACACGTAACATGAAAGAACGCGCTTAATAGAGTGATGATGATGAAGAGAACCTAACGATCTAAAGCAGTGGTTCACAACTGGTTTGGCCTTCGGACCCACATTGTCCCATGGTCATCAAGCCACAACCCACTATATATATATAGCTGGAAAATAAAAACTATGCGCGCAATGAACACGGCATAACATCTGACAGGAAAGGATAGTTCGCTTTTCTGAGGTGAGAGACTTTTATTTCATGATCAGTTACGAAAATAACGATAGATTAATGTCACTGACAATAAATCTATCAACAATCTATCTGACTGCAGACATTGAATCAGGACTGCTCGTTTTTACTTATTAAACTGGATCTAACGTCTTTTAAAATAAAAATCTCGCATGAGAAAACATTTTTAATCACGTATGCTAGCAGTCTCCCAAAATAACAACATAAACATCACATAAGGTCTCTCTATATTAGTATGCTACAATAATGTTAATAATTTTATAAACGCATATTACTGTAACCGCAGTTCATTCTTTTACAAGAAATGTTTTTGGTTTATTGTTTTGTTTTACAATCATTTGGTTTGTTTGTGTAATATTTGCTCAAACATTGGTGTTTGTTACATTTACATTTTTTTTGTTCATTTGGTTCTCCATTACTTGTTTTAAATATTAAAAACACAACAAAAAGTACCGATAAGAGTACCATTAAAATACCAGATCAATAAGTGGTATCGGTAGTAATACACATCCCTACTTTTCTGTATTAAGAGTTTATTTGGAGTTCAAGTCTTAACCTCTGAAATTGACATTTTTTGACAGCTCTGTATATTTGCTGTGTAAAACCATCAGTTTTCACATTGGCAAATGTATCCACACTGCATTATTTAAGAAGTAAAAATGTCCTGATGTACACACAGCAACAATACAATATGAACCTTTCATAATAGAGGCGCTTTAAACATCGGCAGATACTAAGCTTTTAAATGTTCTCTTTCGTTGGAGCTCACCTTGTCCATCATCATTTGAGCAGAAGGAAGCACATTGTCTAGCGCTTCAGTGCAGTTGAGCCAGGGATGGGCTAACACTCCCTCTATGGTTAGTCTCTCCTCGGGCTTCACTTTGAGTAGCCTTAATGCAACACAATACATTAGATTTGAGGAACTAAATCATTGGTTTACACCACTGCAGTTTAAATCTAACTTACATAGCTAATTCATTATTTTTTACATTTTTTGGATAAAAGCATCTACTTTATGCATAAATGTACCATGTCAATCCTAAACTCCTAGTGGCATTAGACGATTTGAGCATATAAAAAGAAGTTGGCAAACCACAGCTCTATGTTTATTGATTTGTATCAGTCTGATGAGGTTAAGGCTAGAAGGGATACAGCTGTGGCTACTGGGCATTCAAACATCAATACAACTTCATTGTACTCACATTGTACAACAATAACTACTGCTTGAGTTATTACTACTCCCAGCCAAAAGAGTACAAAATTCAATACATGTCTATGCATGCTCTGTTCTTGGCCCTAAAGAAGTAAGGAAGCATTTTTAATAAAACGGGAAGGAAATGGAAAGACACTCACTTGCGGACAATGTCCTTGGCCATTTCAGATATTTGACTCCACTCCTCCTCTGGGAAGTCAAAGCTACCAGTCATGATTTTTTTGCGCATATCTTTTGGGATGGTACGGCTGTGGTGTTTGGAGTAAAATGGAGGATATCCACAGAGCATTACATAGACGATCACCCCTAAGGACCATAGGTCACAGCTCTAAAGAGTGGAAAATAAAAAGAAATAACGCATTGGTTTCACAGCTAGCAAGCATGTGACATAGCTAAAAATTTAAAATTGTAAAACTAGGGATACACAATACTGAATTTATGATACTTCAGGTTTCGTCATCTTAAATTAAACTAAACTGAGGCCTTCATTTAAAATGAAAGGCAACCACTGCATTTTAATCACCATTCAAAAAAGGATGCTGCACTCCTGCAGCGTGAGCGGTTATTGATTCATTTAGATTGTATAATTTCACATTTTAAAGCAAAAACAGAAGGGTCTGACTTTAAACTTTGTAAAACTGTAAAATGTAATGTAAGCTGAATGACATGCAAACTCACTCTGTGACAGCAGGTGGCGCTCATGGAACATCAGCAATATTGTGTTTTATAGTTTACTGTAGTAAACAATGTAGCACTATGCTCATTAAACACTAATGTCCAGTATACGAAGTCAAAATGAAAAGAAAATACCATCTAAAATGTTCTGTGGACAGTCAGTTCATATAAACAATTTTTTGCCTTCATACACTTTTTCAGGGAGGGTATATCTGAAATAAATAATGCTTATATGGATGTATTCAATCTGAGCACTTGAGGACTGTGCATCTTGTATGTCTATTCTTATGTGACACACTCTGTTCACTTCAAACAGTTCTCTCTTAATGCTTTAGTCATCTAAATAAGTTGCGTTACTAAAGGAAATGTACAAAAATGTGGAGCAGGCACAAACTAAAGTGTAAACCACTGGCAAAGAAAACATTCAAGACAGAAACACATTCAATGGTGAAAAAAAATTTGGGACATCGCTTTCGAAGAATTAGCTACAACACAGAGTAACGATGTTTACCTTGTTGTATGTGTAAGGTGTGGGTGAGGTAGGTATAATTCCAGACTTTTCTTTCTGGTGGCGTCTCTGTGCCTCCAGCACCTATCAAAGAAAGTACGTTCAAATTTTCGGAACTGATGGAAGATTTCATGTGTAGCTGGTAAAGATGGTTTTTATTTATCATCATCATCATTAAAAAGATGAAAATGACAAATTTATGACCATTATGACCATGGACACTTGTTGGATTTCCTTGCACTATTCAGACATCCATTAAATTGATTTAAAGTTACATTTTTTCCTTTTATTATTATTATTATTATTAAGACAAGGAAATGTGGATTAAGGAAAAAAGGATAAAGGAAATATGACTTTGATTTGACCCCTTTGAAAGTAAGATTTATAAAAAGCCGACTTAAACATCTATAAAAAGTCAGGAAGGTCTTACCTGCGGCGCTACATAGTACGGAGTGAACTGTGGGGTCATTAAATCACCTTGGTCGATTTTGGCAAAACCAAAATCACACAGTTTTACGGGAGCGTCCTGATGGGGCAGTCAGACACAAGAAACGTCCTTACTGAATAACATCTGCTTAATTTAGAAAGATTCTAAAGTTGGAAATTATTTAAGCGATAAGGATTTTTAAAAATTCACCAGTGAATTGTCCTTGAAGAGCAGGTTCTCTGGTTTCAGGTCTCGATGTGCAATATTCAGTGAATGACAGTGTTGTAATGCAAGGCTTATCTGTAAAATGCACACAAGTTCAAACTACTCAATGTGTATGTTGATGTATAGAAGTTTAAATAATATCAGTTTTGATGTTTATAATGTTACATTTTAAACAACTATAATTTCAATGCGTTTACTAAAAACAACACACTACATTACTTAATACACTAGTTATAACAATGTAGTTGAAAACAACACTGTACTTGTTTACAGGGCCCATGTTTTACTTTATTGTAAAGTTAGTCATATGTTTTAAGCAAACTATGTTTACATGTGCGATGATTCATTTTCAAATTAAAAATTATGTTAAAATCTGCTACTAAGTTAATAAAAAGCAAACATTCATGAACAATCATTTGGTCATCTATGAATCCATATGTAAGTCATACTGATGGAAACATGCCGAGTCATACAGTGGTTAATAAACACGGATTGGGTTTATGACTTCATGACATTTTTCCCAGCATTGCAAACATTTATACATCCATGTTTTGGATGTCTTAATAGATATGGGCGATGTTTCCTAAATACTGTCCGCATCATATGATACTGATGTTTATCATCAAATCCATTTACTATTACCATATGTTTTCCACGTTTGTTGGATCTTAAGAATGAAATTAATGTTCACTTGTTAGTTCACAATTAAACTGTGTGATTAGGCCATATTGAGTCAAAATGTGCAGAACTTCACAATCTCAATCACAAATATATGATATCATTTATCACCCAGCCCTAGCCAATGGCCCTGGTCTCAAACGTCCGTCCAATCAGGCTTTTTTGGGAGGTTTGGACTGTAACAGCTGCTAAGAGTATCTCTAATAGCAGCTCATTTGATGGTAAAAACAATTCCCCAAAAAAACTACAGAAAAAATGCAGTCAATTCCATCACCAAAAATATTACGTATTGCCTCCAGGCAAAAGTCTGCATTCTCTCAAGACCTGATCTACCTCAACATTATAGCCTTTTCATCTGTAAAGACTGTACCTGTTTAGTGACCTGGCTGGCCATCTTCTCTGTAAAGTGCTTGTGCTGGCTGATTCTGTGGAACAACTCACCACCTTCCATCATTTCCATGACAATCAGTAACCTTGCCCTATCAGAGAGAAGCAAAGAAAACAAGAGTATTTACATTTTTAAATGGTTAGAGTATTAGCCAACATTGTCTTGTACGTTGCATGCACTGATGCTGTTGAACTCCTTCTACCTTGGACTGGATTCATGGGGAAACTGAACACTGTTGGCATACACCTCCATTATTTTCACAATGTTAGGGTGAGAGGCACACATCATATGAAGCCTAACCTGCAAATGAAAATGACAGGAGAGAATTTAAAGTTGCTCTTGGAGAGCCTGACATTTCAACTTCTAACACCAAACAAAGAGATGGATAAAAGAAACTAAACCATGCACACCTACCTCATTGCGGGCTTTGGGTCTGTCAATCAAGATCTTTAGGGCAAACCGTTCTTGTGTCGACTTCTTCACACATACCCTGGAGAAAAAATAAACAACAACAACAACAAAAATCAATAAGAATGCACTACAAATAATTGGCTTTTAGTAAACAGCCAACTTATGAATCCACTTAATACCTTAAAGTGCCCCTATTATGCCTTTTCAAACATGATCGTTCATGCAGTGTGTCATGTAGCTGTATGTGAACATAAA
>JAUMHR010000049.1:21491914-21502900 GCA_032361145.1 Enteromius fasciolatus
ATATAATTAATTCGCTGTTTGAATAACCATGGAAAGGAATAGAAAAATCTATTTATAATTATTATTTTTATTATTTTTTGAATTAAATTGTAATTATGTTCAATACAAATTCTGTCCCATTAAACGTGTTTTATAGCCTATATTTAACCATTAACTTCATTAAAATCCCTTTCTGTAGTGTGTTTTTGGGCACTTTTCCAATAGGATTTACATTATTCTTTCTATTAAAACCAATACAATTCCTATTATTACTATTAAATCCATTCAATTTTAAATTGTATTTTGGGGAGGGTTATATTGTTATTTTTTAGCTGTATATATTTAGTTATAAGGTGAGAGATGACAGAACAGTGTATTATTGGTAAAGAAGGAGTATTTATATAATATTTATAAAGTAAATGAAATATAAAATATGAATAAATGTGTAAACGCTGTAAAATGTAACAAAATTTGTACTTTGTTAACTTCTTTCCCCGTTTATCCACAATAGAGTCAACAGAATATTTACTCTCACAAATAGACTGATATACATGGTTTATAAACATACATTGTTGCCACTTTAGAAGTAATAGAACAGAAAAACCGAGAAATATGCATGTGTATTATAACAATCAATAAACACAATACATTTTTTAGTGGACAATCATATATAATAAATGCTGCAAAATCACCAACAACAACATCCATTTATTGATCCAATAAATCTGTATATTATTACAAAAAATGGTTAATCAGAAAAAGTCCAATATTTATGCACATTGAGAAAAAAAACAACTAAAATGGACAAAAGAATAAAACCAAATCTGAATCATTTCTTTCACAAATAAGCACATGCATGCATATAATTGTAGTGATTATGCTCTCTATATAATGCTTAAATGAATCAGAATGAAGTCACATTATTCCTCCTTTTGGCTGGTGAATAATCAAGCAATATATTTCTTTTAAATGAATTATACAGCATGTGACAAACTAATTACTACTAGAACTTTATTTATTTTACAGAACAAAATCTGTACTAAACGTATATTATTTTTCAGAAGAAATGAACACTATCACACGAGAATCAAAGTAATCACAGTTCATTCTAATAATGGCTGGCATGGCTCTTATAATTCTGAAACAGCTTCTTTAAATGAATCCATCCATTTACGAATTTTTCTGAGGGACCTTAATTGTGACCTGTGGAGGAAAACAGTTAGTAAATAATAATCCTGTGGAGATATATCTAAAACACTAAAAAAAAAAAAACAGTGAATAAATAAATATACAATAACTAGCTTTATCTACTTGTGGCATCTTTGAAGTACCGTAAGCTTTTGGGCAAATGGAGATTGTAAGACAGATACACTTGTAACATTTATAGTTTCCAATAAAGAGTGAATTATTAATAACAAATGCACTTTTATATATCTGATGGCGAAAGCTTACCGTTTTGACCTCGGTGTAGTTGTCCAGTCCGTACTCTCCTAACTCACGACCAATTCCTGAGGCCTTGTATCCTCCAAATGGAGCCTGAACTCCGAACACGTCGTAACAGTTAATCCTATAAAATAACGACAAGCACAAACCCCATTTCAGAAAACAACAAACAAATCTGACATACCAATATCCAAGATCCCATTAAAATAATGAAGCACGTCACATGCTCACCACACTGTGCCAGCGCGCAGGCTGCTGGATATGTAATGGGCCTTATCAATGTTTTGGGTAAAAACAGCAGCTGCAAGTCCATATTTGCTGTCATTGGCTCTCTCAATCACTTCCTCTATAGATTTAAACTTCAGAATTTGCATCACAGGTCCAAAGATCTGACAGAAACAAAAGGGAATAGCATGTTATTCAATTTTACTGCATGAAAATCTTACAGCAAAATGGAATGAATGGACAGATTCTAAATAGAAATGCATCTATTCAGCACCCTGTGTACATAATAGCATAAAATGAGCAATATAATTACATTATGGCAAGTTAAAAAGTGTATGTAAAATGGCAGATCTACAGTAGTGTAACGCCCCGGACTGTTTTCAAGTCCCCATGTGCTCTGTCTCCCTGTGACCTAGTTTCTGTCAGTGTTGATTACGTTCAGGTGTGTCTTGTTTATTAGAGTGATTGTCTGTGCTTTATAAGTTCCGTTTAGTCTAGTCCTGGTGTGACATGAGCCTCTAACGTCAGACCAGGTGCGAGAGCCGGCCAAGGAGCCTGCCACGGTGGAGATCGCCAAGGACAGCATGAGCGCGGAGACAAGCTCCGCCCACTGCACCAAGGCTGAGGGTGAGCTGTCGAATCTGGATCAACTGACGAGGCATCTTCCTGTGCCTGCGCCTCGCAGGCACCCTCCAGTGCCCATGCCGCGCATGAAATTCAAGAACCCACCCAGTCTTGTCCACTCCACCGCTGTCGCCTGCCAGCACCGCTACTCACCCTCAGCCCACCAGCTGTGTGCTAGAGCCGTCACGGGTCTGCCAGTCTCCATCGGCGTCGTGGCTGGAGGATCCCTCTGCTACACCTCCAGCCTCAGAGTCCTGGACACCGCCTCGTCCCTCCGACCCGTCGGCTCCACCACGGCACCTAGCTCCCTCCTCTTCACCGTGACTCGTCAGTCCACCAGCTCTGCCGGGCTCCATCATCCCTCCGGCTCCGCCTTGGTCTGTCGTCGACCATCCGCCGTCTCGGGACTCCACTCCTCCGGCTGCGCCACGTCCTGCCGGCTCTGTCAGGCTCCTCCCTCCCTCCAGCGTTTGGTCCTCTGTCGCTCCGGCTCCACCGCGGACTTCCGGATCCCCGTCTCCGTGTCGGTCTCCGGTGCCAGTGGCTCCGCCTTGTCCCTCCGGATCGATCCTCCCGGATCGGCTCTCGGTCTTCACCTTGGTAGCTCATCCCTCCGTTGGCTCCTCCGTGGGTCGGCATAATGGCTGGGCTCTGGATCCCACTGGATTCCTCCTGCTCCAAGCCTCTACTGTGTTCTCCCTGGCTCCTCCCTCCATCTGTTCCACCATGGACTCCGCCTGTCGCCCTCCTCCCGGACACCCGACCACCTCCAGAACCTCCTCCGGATTTTTTCTCACGCCCTTCTGTTTTTCTATGCCGCGAGGACGGGCTTCTGGGAGGGGGGGAACCTGTAACGCCCCGGACTGTTTGTGTGTTTGTTTTCAAGTCCCCATGTGCTCTGTCTCCCTGTGACCTAGTTTCTGTCAGTGTTGATTACGTTCAGGTGTGTCTTGTTTGTTAGAGTGATTGTCTGTGCTTTATAAGTTCTGTTTAGTCTAGTCCTGGTGTTCCGGTCATTAACCTCTCTCGCCTCGTTGTCTGAGCTTGAGGTAACAACCTCTATGCACTGTCTCTCTCAAGCCTCATCCCAAGTAATAGCGTTGCCCCGAAGTTACCTTAGTCACTTGGATCTTCCTGCACCGAGCACTAGGATTGTTGTTCACTATCCAGTTGGGAACCCTTCACAGACCACGTAAACACGCTACCAGGGCTGGATGGACTCATACACTTTCAGAATGATTATACTGCATGTACTCTGAAGTGCACGCGACTGCTTTTTTAAGTTGACGCTATCCAGCGTTCTGATGCTTTCCTACGTTTTGTTAATTCTCCTTCAAGATATTCATTGTTTAAAGCCCTGAGGATTCTTTGTTAATAAATATACTGGTCTGAGATCACTTACCTGTTTTGTCCTTGTTTTGGAGCGTTACAGATTATGTAACATTGTCTTTATTACCTTTTTAAAGGGATGGACAGAAATAAGATGAGCGGAAGTTATATAGATTTGGAACCAGAGTTATTATGCTTTACGAAATTAAAATGAAAATAAAATGTAAAAAAAAATACAATTACAAAAATGTATATACAGTGGGAGACTAAGTTTTTACTTTTTTTTTTTTTTTTCACCAATTGTGCAAGTTCTCCCACTTAAAAAGATGAGAGGCCTGTAATTTTCACCATAAGTATACCTCAACTATGAGAGACAAAATAAGAAAAAACAATCCAGAAAATCATGTTTTTAATGAATTAATTGGTAAATTCATCTGTAAAATAAGTATTTGGTCACCTACAAACAAGCAAGCTTTCTGGCTCTCACAGACCTGTAACAACTTCTTTAAGAGGTTCATCTGTCCTCCACTCGTTACCTGTATTAATGGCATCTGTTTAAACTCATTATTAGTATAAAAGACACCTGTTCACAACCTCAAACAGTCACACTCCAAACTCCACTACTGCCAAGACCGAAGCTGTCGAAGGACACCAGAAACACAATTGTATTTGAATTTACAATAGTTAAGCAGCTTGGTGTGAAGAAATCATCTGTGGGAGCAATTATTAGAAAATGGAAAACATACAAGACCACTGATAATCTCCCTCGATCTGGGGTTCCACACAAGATCTCACCCCGTGGGGTCAAAACAATCACAAGAACTGTGAGCAACAATCCCAGAGCGCCTAGTGAATGACCTGCAGAGAGCTGGGACCAAAGTAACAAAGGCTACCATCAGTAACACGCTGCGCCGCCAGGGACTCAAATCCTGCAGTGCCAGACGTGTCCCCCTGCTTAAACCAGTACATGTCCAGGCCCTTCTGAAGTTTGCTAGAGAGCGTTTGCATGATCTAGAAGAGGATTGGAAGAATGTCATGTGAACAGATGAAACCAAAATAGAACTTTTTGGTAAAAACTCAACTTGTCGTGTTTGGAGGAGAGAGAGATGCGGAGTTGCCGGAGTTGCCGTTGAAAACATTGTGAAGACTTACAGAAAACCTTTGACCTCTGTCATGGCCAACAAAGTATAGAGATGTAATTTTGTTATTGACCAAACACTTATTTTCCACCATATATTAAAAAAAAATTCTTTACAAATCCTACAATGTGATTTTCTGGATTGTTTTTTCTTATTTTGTCTCTGTTGAGGTATACCTATGATGAAAATTACAGGCCTCTCTTATCTTTTTAAGTGGGAGACCTTGCACAATTGGTGGCTGACTAAATATTTTTGCCCCACTGTGTGTGTGTGTGTGTGTGTATATATGTACGTTATTTAAAAAACGTAAACTTAACAGACATAAAAATTTATAAAAAAATACTTTATAGACAACTAAAAGACATAAAACAAAAAGAAAATGTAAGAACAAAATCTCAACCAATTCAGTCACTTACCAATCACAAAATGTGTTTAGTTAACACTAATTATTTATGCTAATATTAATTAATTGTTGTTAAAACTAATTATTTAGTGAAGACTAAATATTAAATACAAATTCCGGAGATTGCGGAAAGCAAGATGAATGGAATCCTCAGTGAGAGCTAAAAAGTTGATTATCAAGTCTTATTTCCTTAGTAATGTGCTAATTGAAGTACACAAACCTCCTCCCGAGCAATTGTCATGTCATCTTTGACATTGCCGAAGATAGTAGGCTGGATGAAGTAGCCACGGTCAGCTGCCGGTCTGCCGCCGTACATGAGCTTAGCGCCCTCACGCTTCCCACTGCCAATGTAGCCAAGAATCTTCTGGAACTGTTCCTCATCCACCTTCAGAGAGGAAATATTCACAGATGAATTATCAGAGCTTCTCACTGTACATTACAGTAGTTACATTAATGTTATTAAAAGAACAAGGCAACAGAAAGTCCTTACACAAACACGCATGAACAAGCTTCATAGGTTTATGACTGAACTGTACCTGGGGGCCCTGCTCCGTGTTGAAGTTAAAGGGATCTCCCACAATCCTCTTCTTAGCTCTCTCCACACTTCGCTCAACAAACTCATCATAGATGCTCTCCTGTACATATGTGCGAGAGCCTGCACAACAGCACTGGCCTTGGTTGAAGAACAGGGCAAAATGGGACTGCTCCACTGCCTCCTCCACTGCAAACACACTTTCATTAGAATGATCAGCGTACTGATTTACTGAAAAAAGGGTCATGACATGAGAAATCTAAGGTAACATTTTATTTTAAGGTCTCTTAACTAGTTAAGAATATTATTAGCATGCATATCACTAGAACATTAGCCATTTATTAGTAGTAACTAAGCACATATTAATGCAAATTCTACATGACCTTATTTTACATTCCTAATCCTACCCAATACCTAAATGTAACAATTATCTTACTAACTACTAATAAGCAGCAAATTAGGAATTTACTGAGGGAAAGAAAATCATAGTTAATATTGAATAAGTGTTCACTATTATAAAGTGTTACCGAATCAACTTGTACTTCTATTTTTGCATTTTAACATTCCTTTACCTGCTGGTGTCGCTGTTGATTTATACACTTAATAATTAATTTGGTAATCCAGACATTCTTTTACTTTTAATCTACAAATATTATATATATATATATATATACACACACACACATACATACATAATGCTGTCAAACAATTAATTGTTATTAATCACATCCAAAAAACTTTTTGTTTATATAATGTGTGTGTGTGTGTGTGTGCTGTTTATTTAATATGTATATATAAATACACACACATACATTTATATATTTTATATAAATATTTTTATATTTCACAGTATATATTTTGAAAATAATTTATATTATATAAAATATATATTTACTGAAATAAATACATGCATGCGTGTATGTGAACGATATTTTGAACTTTTCTATCAACATTTGCTCAAATAGCACAAGAAAACCCCCACGATTGTGTTTTCATCACAAAAAAAAAAAAATAGAGAGAGATGGATAATGGCAGTAAGAAGCGAACAATGTAAAATTTACCCTCCCTCCCATAGACGCCGCATTAGCATAAACAATTTTTTTTTTTTAAATTTGATGCAAAAGTAATTTAATACAAAGAAGAAATGTTCATGCATTAAAAAAAAACAAAACAAATATGATAAACTTTATGATGTGAATGACCGTTAAACACGTCTGGTGAAAAGGGTTCATTGGTGGACTATACACCGGCAAAGCTACACAACATGAATAAATTATGCAGATACTTTCATTATTTCACAGTGTGTGTTTAAACTGATGCTTGCTGATTGAAGTTATTTGTCAGTTATTTGGTGACCGTCAGTGTGGTTTGTGTGTTGAAGGATAAGGTCCTCACGCATCTGTTTGTTTGTTTGTGAACTGTGTTGCAGGTGTGCCGACTGTATTTTAACACTGGTAAACAAAGAACGCTTTTTCAACAGTTACATGGCCATCTGTATAGCCTGTGTGACAAACTGCCTTTAAGCTCAAAGTTTCCATCATTTAGTCTTTAAAAACAGAATGTTTAATCAAGATAAGATAAGCTGGAAATGTTTCTGTACTACTAAATAATAGCATCTGTTAAAACTTTACTAAATGTTATAAAAACACAATAGGTAGTCCTCAGGGAAAACAATCAAATATCATGAAACACCAATAGTCAGGGTCAGGATGAACGTGAACTCACTATTAGCATCTGATAGAATGATGTTTGGACTCTTTCCTCCCAGCTCCAGTGTGACCTTCTTCAGATTACTGGTGCTTGAGGCTTTCATGATGAGGTGACCTACCTATAAAACAACAGTAAGACACTCCAGTAAACAAAAGAACCTTACTGTAAACTGCAAATGTAATACTGTATATAAGCCTTGATATGCTGACCTACGCATACTCAGTGCCAACTTTGCTACCACAGCAATATTCAGTAGCAACTCATATGCTAACGAGCACACTTGTTTATTTCATGATTAAAAGTTAAGTATTACAAATAGGCCTGTTTCATATACAGGGATTAGATAAAGCCAGGATTATGCCACACTTTGAGTCAGGACATTTAAGGAGCTTTTATAAATCTACCTGAGGGAAAAACAGTACTAGTATGCATCGGAGACAAAAAAAAATGACTATTTGAGCTATTTTAAACTTCATTTTGAAAGGAAAATTATTAGATTATTGGCATTATTAATATTACTAACACATATCTGATGTAGATGTACTGTAGAGCATTTTTCTTATCAGTACTATTATGTAACAAATATTAACATTCATTTATGTTCAGGCTGCATGACAGAAAATGTTTTTCTCAATAAAAAGAGCAGATTGTATTTTAATGCATCTTAATATTATGTTGGTGTCCCCTTAAAGCAGGTTTAAATGCATCTAAGTTCAGAAAACATTGTATTTTTCTTAGAATATGCATTTCATATTAGAATCACTTTGCAATGACTTCGATACGGTTCGTTTTTAATCCGTTTGGATCTGAGGGTGTGTAAACCCCACATTTCTATAAGCCAACTCTGCTCTGATTGGACAGTTGGCCAAGTCTGTTTTGATTGGTCACCACAAATAGATTTTTCACAAGGCTTTGACTTAGTTGAATAAACGAGCATTGCACCTTTCAAAATGTTTATATCACTGTATTTCCGAAGGAAACTGACTGTCTTTAGGAGATTTCAGAAGTCATTTTCATTTCATCTTGCATGTAATAAATGATTGTTTGCACGCGGAGTGCTGCTTTGTATAGCGTTACCAGAGAAACCTAATCTCTACCATCACAACAGCGCCTCCTCAATTTACATAAATGCCGCCACAAATAAGGTGCAAGTCTGTGGGAGACACTGCAGTCATTGGTAAAATGACCATGGCACAACAAAAGGTTTTCATTGTACTGCTGTGGTATTGTGTGAAAAAATTATTTTAACCACCGATTCTTCACATCATCATCTTTAGGCAATAATTATAAAACACACTTGCTTTCACAGCGAAGTATTTGTGGGCAGATCAGACTTTGTATTTTGCAGGCAGGTGAGGATTATGCAGATCTAGTACCTAGTGACGTATACCGGTAAGAGGCAGAAGATTCGAAAACGTAATGATTTGTTAAAAAGATTCGACACTGTCTTTTGAGAGACAATATTTCTTTCTTTATCATGCACTTTTTTGATTAACAACTTTTGCAGGCTCTTTACAGCGAAGGACAGCTACATTACAAACTACAAATAAGATGCTCTGAAAAATAACTTCATTTACGTAACACTGAAAGAAGACTTTTTGCACTGTGCTTCATTACTGAAGAAAATTCTCTTACCTCAGTGGATCCAGTGAAAGCTACTTTGTCCACATCCATGTGAGATGCAATGGCTGCGCCTGCTGTGGGACCCAATCCTGGGACAATGTTGACGACACCAGCAGGGAAACCCACCTACAACCAATTAAAATGGAGACCAGGTGGGAAAGCAAAATGACAGCGATCTTGTGAATGTAAACAATGTGCACTTGATGGTTGTTCACCGGTTCACTCAGTATGGCTTCACGATTATAGGCTTCTTAAGATGCTTATGCTGTACACTATCTACATCCTGATGTCACTTTTCTTTTCGCATGGAATTTAGGTTAAAAGTCAAGATATTTTCATTTTGTTGTTCAACATAAAATACATCAGTAATACATTCTGTGTTTTTCGTTTTAAACAAAGGTTTTGAAAAAGGTGGTGGCTTACAAGTGACTAAATGGGACAATAGAGATTGTTGGGCCATTCAATATTCTAACAAAGAACAGGTAAACTTATCTACTCACTAGTCACTTTCACAGCCTCATTGGTGTTTATAACACAAACGTACAATCTATTGTAACACTGTAAAACATAAAAAGCTGAAAAAGTTTAAGGCAACCAGCTTTAGCAGACGTTTTAGTTCTATCAACTTGTTTTTGTAGGAGATTTTTAGTTTTTTCAACTTTTTGTGTTATTTATGAAGATTCTCATGATGAATGGTGTGTAAGAATAATACATTTTTGATGGTTGCAGAGCTAATAATCCAAAAGCCATTGCTAAAAAAAGCTAGGCTAATTTTTGTCAATCAGATGGATGCAAACAATTACAACTACTAAAAAAATCTCTCACCACTGCAGCACTCTATACATAACGAAATAAGTTCAAGTGAAGTGAAGTAAAGCCAAGTCATCATTATTTATTTAGCGTATTTTACAATGCAAATTGTGTAATAACAGCTTTCTGTAAAAAAAAAAAAAGGGAAAATAGCGTGTCGAAATAGTGTCTTCCTCCTCTGGCCAGAAAACCCCCCCATCAGTTTAAAACTAGGCTGCAGCCATTTTAGATTGCACAAAAAACTTATCTGGTTCCTGTGGTTCAAGAAAACATTTTCTATTATTTTAAGTGCACATATACTGTAGGTAAGCCATTCACCTCTTTGATCAGACTGGCTACGTAGAGTGCAGTGAGAGGTGTCTGTTCTGCCACCTTCATCACCACTGTGTTTCCTGTGGCCAGAGCAGGGCCGAGTTTCCAGGCCTGCATCAACAGTGGGAAGTTCCACTAAAAGACGGTGTGAGAAAACAAAGATGACACGTGAAAGACATTGTATTACTCAGCAAATACATAATAGATTCTAAAATTCCACAGCACATACTTACAGGGATAATTTGGCCACACACTCCAATGGGCTCATGTCTGGTGTAGCAGAAGTAATCACCATCAATGGGAATGGTCTTGCCCTCCCATTTGTCTGCCCAGCCAGCATAATACCTACAGACCAACCAACACCCAACAAAAACCTGAATTCTGACCTTATGATTAAAGTGCCCCTATTATGCCTTTTCAAATATGATCTTTCATGCAGTGTGTCATGTAGCTGTATGTGAACAAACTATCTGCAAAATTGTGACGCCGACAGTGCATGATAATTTATACATTATACAAATACATTTTTTGTCTATCAAAAAAAAAAGTTGCCTCACATTCACCAAAACGAGTTGACAGCAATTCAAATCTTTTTCGGCCAATTGTCAGGAAGTAACATATCTGCATAACCTTGCCTGCCCACAAACAGTACAATTTCCACATGGATAACATCATGTCAAGAAGACGCTGTATCCTGCGCTGTCATTCAGTTATGGCAATGGGTGCTTCGTTATATTACCAGTTATTATTAACAATGAATTATTCACAGTTATCAAATGTTTTTTATTTGTAGTAGGCTATAGTATGACAGTATGTTTAATTTTATGTGTGTTAGAATTTTCTGCCATGGTTAGCAC
>JAUMHR010000049.1:21503643-21516214 GCA_032361145.1 Enteromius fasciolatus
ATAGAGCTGGTCCAGTGTTCCACGACCAGGACGAAAGCCGCATTGTTCCTCCTGGATCCGAGGTTCGACTATCGGACGAATTCTCCTCTCCAGTACCCTGGCACAGACTTTTCCGGGAAGGCTGAGAAGTGTGATCCCCCTATAGTTGGAACACACCCTACGATCCCCCTTTTTAAAAAGAGGGACCACCACTACGGCACTGTCCACAACCTTCACACGACACCGTAGAGGCATGTCAGCCAAGACAGCCCCACGGCATCCAGAGACCTAAGGTACTCGGGCGGATCTCATCCACTCCCGCTGCCATGACACCGAGAAGCTTCTTACTACCTTGGCGACTTCAGCCCGGGTAATGGTCAGTGTAGGCAGGGCAATGCTTCCCCCTCCTGAGGCACCGGACAGTTTAACAGAACCTCTTTGAGGCCGACCGATAGTCCTTCTCCAGGGCCTCGCAGAACATAAATCTGTTCTTTGTGAAAACAATTACATTTATTTCATTTCAAATATGGCCAGCTGAAATATTTAATTGTTTTAATTTGTATGATTCTAAATCGACTTAGATTTATTGAAAATAAATCTGGTTATCACGTATTTTAATTTTAAACTATCTCAGAAATCCTGTTTAATTTATGTACGACTGACAAAAATGCATCACATTAAGTTAATGTAAGATAAAACCATGTCATCTTTTATGGAATTCAAATACACAAATCTTAAAACTGGGTCTAAAATTTTTTTTAGTGTTTGAATCTGTAGAACTGCTCAGTTGTGATTCGTAATCTGCAATGCAAGACACTAATTATGCAACTTAGAGAAAGGACTGAGATTTAGACTAAAACGTGCAATGGGATATTAATGTAAAACAACTATCGAGGACCAATTTCAACATAAACTACTAAAACTGTGAAGGACAATTCATCATAAGGACATTTAAGTTCACCTCAAGCATTTGACCACCATTGGCACGTCCACGGTGTAGGAGACTGCGTATGGTTTTCCATTGTCAAGAGTCTCTAGTTCCTATTTAAAATAAATACAAATAATATTAACACCTGGTATGTATTTTTGTAGCGCAACTATAAATCAGTGCTGATATATACTTGATAAGTTTCAAAATGAAAATTTCAGCAAGGAACCAAAAATTTCAATAAATAAATAAATAAATCACATGGACTCCCCGAATTATGTTTTCCTAAATTACACAATACTTTATACCAAGTACATACTTAAGTTGTACTACTTCAGTATTAAGTTACAAAGTATTTAGAGTTTTATTAGACTCTCAGTATTAACATTTTATTATCATCCTTGTCTGCATTTGAATATGTGTTGTGCGGTTTATAATAGCTATTCTTGTTTTTTATTTGAATGTGATTTGGGAATTTGATGCCATTTGATCACTTTCTGAAGTTTTAAGCAAGCAGTGAGTGAAAAAGTAAGAAACAAAAGTGCTGAAAAGCTCAGATGTAAATTCTATAATTTTTTTTTCTTGTTTTGATTAAAATTTTGATATCTCCTTTTTGATTCTGTGTTGTTGGCCGTTCATTTTGCTGAATCATACTGACAATGCTGTTTTATACGTTTGATAATTCTGCTCAGTGTCAGTGAGGACAAAGGTTGTTTGAGTGACTTCACAGCTAAATAGGCAGCGTCTCTCTCTATGCAGTCTGCTAATTTGCTCAAGAGCAGCCCGCGGTTGGATGCATCCATACGCCGCCAGGGAGACCCAAGTTTGAAGGCATCTTTGGCAGCTTTGACAGCCTTTTCCACATCTGCCTGGATGCAAAAAAAACAAAAAACAGAGACAAACATAGTCTGAAAATGTCATGCAAGACTCCATATGGGTGGTCATAGTTGATGTGAGAATGATTCAGGCCAGCTAACGCAAATTAGCCCTATTAGGTCATATTTCTTCGCTGGCAGAATTATTTGATATACACTGCACCAAATGCAGATATCCTAACGAGTTCATTTCAGTGCCCGAGACTTTATTAAGTTATGCTTATTACATTATATTTGTGAGGTAACGTTAGTTCAGTTAAGGCTGGCTATTGGACGTGCTAAATAAATATGCGTGGCTATTTTTAATCCCAGCTCCTGGTTTACATCTGCCATGTTGGCATAGAAATGTCAAGCAGATGCATGTTTAACAGTAAGAGCAGGGCTTTGTTAAGCAAACACAGGTGAGGAAACAAATAACAGTAGAGTTCACTTGAAAGATATTTAAAAAATGTTGGTAACCAAACGGTTGATGTTAACCACTGGCTTCCACAATATACTTTTAAAGTCAATGTTGACATCTAACTTTATAATTTTGCCTTCATAATGTTAATTGACAGTTTTTAATGTTTTTAATAAAGTCTCTTATGTTCACCAAGGCTGCATTTATTAGATTAAAAATACAGAGAAAACAGTAACATTGTGAAATATTATTTATTCAAAATAACTTTTTTTTTGAGTATATTTTAAATTATAATTTATTCTTGTGTTCAATTAGTGTCACATGATCCATCAGAAAGCAATCTAATAGGCTGATTTGCTCTTAAAGAATTTTTTCCCCAAATAAAATGCTTTTCTTTTCAACTTTTTACTCGTCAAAAAATTCTGAAAAAATGTAAAACTTTTTCCAGTTTCCACAAAAATGAAGCAGGTTTGACCTTATGAACTGAATGCTTCAATTGGATGCGTTAACATTGATAATATTAATAGGAAATATTTCTTGGGCATCAAATCGGCACATTTAAATGATTTCTCAAGAATCACGTGACACTGAAATCTGGAATAATGATTCTGAACATTCTGTTTTGCATTACAGATATAATTTACATTTTACAATATATTCAAATAGAAAAAGGTTGTTTTATACTGTAATAACATAGCGCAATATTACTGTTTTCACTTTATCAAATAAATGCAGGATTGACAAGCATAAGAGAATTCTTTCAAAAACATTACAAATGTATTTTATTACGATTACAGACAATAAAACCTGAGTGTATTTATTTACATAAAATAAAAGTTATTTAATATAATAAAAGTTATCAGTTGAAATTTGTACATTTTTAATATTTTAAATTGTGTGAATGCTTAAAAGAAAAATTCATATAAAAATGAAAATTCTGTCATCATTTACTCACCCTCGAATAGTTCCAAATCTTTATGAATTTCTTTGTTCTGCTGAACAAAAAAAAGTTTGTAACCAGGCTGTTTTGGATCATCATTGACTTCCATACTGACCCAAAACAGCCTTGTTACAAACTTTCTTCCTTTGTGTTCATTTTTGGCTAACCTATTCTTTTAACTTAACTTTGTCTGGTATATACTACTACAGCTCAGTGCATCATCATTTCAATTTATCCCTAAATAGAGAGCTGTTTTAACATGGATTAATAATCAACATATGCAGCATTCTAAAATAAGATTTTGATATTTACACTATACTTTATATCTACATTTCTCAGTAACTTGATTTTATTACAGGCTTACTTTGCTATTGCACACATTATCCTGCATGTCTGATTACTGACATTCCCTGAAAACGGTGTCAGGACCTCCTTTTCAAATGCAAGTATTTGAATGTATCAGATTCCTATTTCCATGTATCCTGTCACGTGACACTTTACAGTCACAATGGCACAGAAAGATTACATTCTACTGTAATTTATTGAGATGCACCTGTATTCAGTATATGCTTCACAACTCTATAGACCTGGCATGTATTAACACATCAACTACAATAAAATAAACAGCCCTTGTTATTATTTGTCATATTTGATTCATCAGTGGAGTGAAGTCCATTTCATACAAAGCTATCATGTTGCTTCAAAAAACCTTTGAAAAAAAAAAAAAAAATCTTAATGCTCAGCTGGTTTGACCAGTCAGCCAGTCTTTCAACCTGACAAGCTTAAAGTGCCTAATACATGAACAGTTTACCAGCTGAGACCAGCAAGCCGGCTGTTTTAAGACATTTTTAATTTTACACAGATGTACTTGGATTATGAATTTAAAATGTAAAATTCATACACCTACCTGATCACCCTCTGCGACATGGCAGATAACCTCACCAGTAGAAGGATTGATGGTTGGAAAGGTTTTCTTGTTTACTGCGTCGTGCCATTCATTGTTGATGAAAATCTGCAGCGAAAACAAGAAAAACATTGACATGCTCTGGCATTTGAATAGGTCAAAAGGTCAAATACAAGTTTTACTGGTATTTTTTTCACACTGCAAATAAATGGACCAAAACAGAGCGAGTATGTACATGTCACTGTTTATAAATTATGACAGCTAAAACTAGGTATGCATGATATGCATGTAATATAATATCAGGTAAAGCTTTAGACCAGGTCTCCAACCTTATTTAATTTGGCAGCTACTTTTAAAAAATGAAAGCAGTTGAGAGCTACCAATGTTATACAACACTTAATCTCTTAAATGATGATCTATATATGTTATGTTTATTCAATGTGTTACATGCTATTTCTTTTACAAGCTATGTTCTGTTCTTTTAGTTATTTCAGTACATCATATAGCTGAATCTTTTTTTTTTTTTTTTATTATTCTTTATTCATTAAACATTTTTTACTTTTTACAACAGAGCCCCATTTACTGCACAGGTGTTGATGTAACACCTACACTCAAAATAACAAATTACTAACAAACTCCAAACAGTTTACATTTATCCAGAAGCACTACATCATATGATAAGATATAATCTGTAATTTAAAGATCTCAGGACAACTGAATGTTTTAGACTAATATTAAGAACATTGCTTTAAAGGGCAATTATACAGGTTAAGTAACAGAATAGAAATGATGTTTTAGTGTAATTTAAATTTATTTGAATTTCTTAGTCAGTAATAATCATACTAAATGCTATTTCTAGAGAAATTGTGAGAATTACGTGGCCTTAGAGGGAGGGAGAGGGGGGCGCAGCATAAAATTATCTAAAAGATAAGATAAAAGAGGAATGGCATTTTTTCGTTTGAAAACATGTCAAGTTCATTAAACTGCTGCAAAATTACTTTTACATTAACTTGCTTATGCAAATGTCATAACTATACAGCACAGCAATTAGAACATCATAAAGATGTTATGATACTTTGGCGTAATGATAAGTCTGCAAACGTTTAAGAAATGCGAGTTAAAATATGAGCCCCATACACGCATGTCATTTTCTAACGCTAACTGTCACTAAACACGTGAAGTCTCAGATTTTGGTCGTTACCTTGTTGTAGTGAACGTCTGGATGAACATTTGGTGCAGGAATCGTTGAATGCTGACATGCTGAGATACGGAAAACTTGTGGAAAAGTTCTGGAGAAAACAGTGCGCAGCATTTTCGCTCACTTGCCTTCAACACAGAGACTGTTGATGGACTAGGTCACTAGGACTTCAGAGCAGAAATGCTCTCTTGTTGCCAGATATTTGCAAAAAAAGTCATAAAACCAATCTACATCCGCGCGTTTAGGTAAGACACTATAATTTTTTACACCCGTTATAGACGCATTAACAACAGAATTATATCAATATTACCAGAAAAATCGTAATTTACTACAAATAACTCTGAAAGTCAAGCAACGGAAATGTGTAACGTTAGGTACGTGTGGACCTGGCAACAAACAAACGCTGAGAACGTGTATGTAAAAGTTAATCCAAAATAATTTTTGCTAAACGTGACTAATAAAATAATGAAAATGATTAAGCTATATTGGAAAATACTGAAATAAAATGTTCATATGCTGGCTTTTATTTTGAAAGACAAATCATGTGACATCCTGAGGCCGTGAAAGTCATATGATTGTGGTTTAGGAAATATGGCGTCACATTTGTTTTGCGGCAGAGTTAACTTGAATATTTTGCGAGAAGCTGCACGAAAAGACCTGCGAGAATTTTTAGATAAATGTTCGGGGAGCAAGGTAAGTTTTGCTTTTATACTAACTAATGCAGATTGGTCTCTAGCACGGTCCTTTTCCTGCTGTCACACCTGTCACTTTCTCAGAAATGCCCAAAACGGGCTAATCTTTTTAAAACAATGTGAACTATAACGTTACTGTATGTTGTGGTTGCAAATTATTATTAATACAAGTACTGTTCGGTGATGTGAACGTTTGGAGCTTTATTGTCCTTTAATTTGTGTTTTTTAAGGCCATAGTCTGGGACGAGTATCTTACTGGACCCTTTGGCTTAATTGCTCAGTATTCCCTTTTGAAGGTGAGAGAAATTGTACCAAAATACACATATAATGAACAAAATATAATTTCATATTTCAAAGACACTGGAGACTATTTTAAGGATTATTTTATGCTTGTTCAAGAAGGTGATTGTCTTCATTTAATTTTTAAAAGGAACATGAAGTGGAGAAAATGTTCACCCTCAAAGGTGGCCGTATACCATCAGCTGCCGTCAAGAATATTGTCTTTTTTGTTCGACCAAGGTTGGAATTGATGGACATCATTGCAGAAAATGTTGCAAAGTAAGTATACAAAACGTATCAAATTTAACAAATCTAATTTCTTTTGGTAGGACTATCCAGCACTAAAACCTGGGACAAGTATAAATATATATTTTTACCAATTTGAACAGATAAAATAGGGTCCCATCAACCTTTGTTCTGTGTACTGTAAGCTGTTTATAGAACATGTTGATTTTTAATTTTGACAATGTTTGTTTGTACAATAACATTAACGTTAAAGAAAATAAAAAGGTAGTTTAATAATGTACTTTGATTTCTGTGACTAGTCTGTGAGAGTAATGCTGTGTTGCTGATGATATTACATTTTAATATTTGCATTGCAGTGAGGATAAATTACAACCACGAGAATTCCACATCCTGTTTGTGCCTCGCCGAAGTCTCCTGTGTGAGCAGCGGCTGAAGGAGAAAGGGGTTCTGAACTCTTTCACAAACATCGATGAATACATTCTGGACCTTATACCTTATGACGGAGATCTTCTTTCCATGGAGTCTGAGAGTTCCTTTAGAGTAAGACAGTGTTCAAATATCAGGTTGATTTATGGATTTGAGTTCATTTTCTGAAGGATTTCTGATTCCACATTAGTCAGACCTTGACTAGAAATATCTATGAATGCAAAATATGCTTTATTAATGCATTTATTGTTGTTGATATTATTAAGGTTTTAGGGGACATATAGGATAGTTTTAAATGCATACAGGTGCTGTGCATATTTAACTTTATGGAGTAATGCCAGACACGTGAAATAATAGACATTAAAAATCTCATCTTTTATGAACTGTTTATTTAATCACAGGCCTGAGCAAAAATATGCAATTTAGTGCATCGACAAAAAATAAGGTGAAATGCTGATTGTTTTTAACAAAATAACAGACTACTTACATAAAATGATGTTATCAGAAACAGTTGTCCTTTTATATCTCCCAATAATGTGGCATTAATTTGTAAATGATTAGTTTGATGGTCAAAGCTCCATTAAGCAGTTGTTTCAAAACATTTAATGCAATGCAATACAATAATGATTGAGAAAAGAACAAATGAAGAGCCTTATATTTGACACCCACATTCACACTCATTCAAAAATCTCTGAAATCATAATAACATCAGACATTTCCCAAACTTTGTGCTGACATATGCATGAGCAGATTGTGACCTTCACAAAACTGTTTTGAATTGTGTAGGAGTGTTATTTAGAGAATGATCAGACAAGCCTGTATCACGCTGCCAAGGGCCTGATGACTTTGCAAGCACTTTATGGAACAATTCCGCAAATCTTTGGCAAGGGCGAGTGTTCAAGGGTGAGTAGCTTTGCCTATTTTGTACCTTTTTGTGTCTTTTCAGACATTCAATGACATCTCGCATCTAGTTCTTCCTCAGTATTTGTTGTAGTTTTTTTTTCACGTTGCACTGAATTATTCTTCTTCTTTTTTGCATGGTGGTAATGGGCTGATTTTTGTTTTTCTCAGCATGTGGCCAACATGATGTTGCGGATGAAGAGAGAGTTTGCAGGAAGTCATACTCAGATCCTGCCTGTGTTTGATACCCTCCTCCTGTTGGATCGCAACGTGGACTTGCTTACACCGCTAGCCACCCAACTTACCTATGAGGGTCTTATCGATGAGATCTTTGGCATCACCAATGGTAAATGAGTTTTAAATTTGTGCAGATATAAAATAAATACTTATGTATAACTTTAAAACTATAAAGACTGTGTAAGATTTAATTTATTTCCAATAGAAGTACATAGTATTATTACTATAAAGATTGTATGTTCTCTCGTATCCGCAGTAGTCTGTTCTGTCATAACTTTTTTGCTTTGACAGGTTATGTGAAGCTTCCGCCTGAGAAATTTGCACAAAAGAAACAGGGAGAAGGTGGGAAAGATCTCCCAACTGAACCGAAGAAACTGCAGCTCAACTCAGCCGAGGAGCTTTATGCAGAAATAAGGGACAAGAACTTCAATGCTGTGGGAGCAGCTCTCAGCAAGAAAGCCAAGATTATATCAGCTGCGTTTGAGGTGCTTAAAACTACTGATTTTAAATAAATTTAGCGAGAAAAAAAGTCTTGCATCCCTTGTCAGTGATTTTAGTGAAACATTTGCATTTATATGATCAACAACATAGTAAAACAGTTATACTATGTGATATTATAATTAAAAAGAACATAATATAGTTTTTAAAATAATTTTCAGTGGTACTACAGCATTTTTAGTGTCCCTTGGTCCTTCAGGAATCATTTAGTATGCTGATTACTTTGCTAGTGTTTGCCATTAATGATCTTGTATTCCTGCATGCTAGGAACGACACAATGCAAAAACTGTTGGAGAGATTAAACAGTTTGTTTCGCAGTTGCCTCACATGCAGGCGGCTCGAGGTTCCCTGGCTAATCACACCTCTATTGCTGAACTCATTAAGGACATAACAAGTAAGTTTGAGACCAATCATTTCTACATTCATTAAATTAAATAATTACTTCTGGTCCTTTTCTGCTTCAGCTCTCTGAAACGCTGTCAATTACAACAGACGATAATAGTAGCTCTTCCCACAGTTTCTACACAAAAAAAAGCAAACTTGTTTATAGTCATAGTTTACAGAGCACGTCATTCTTACTAGATATATAGAGTGACCAACTAACAACATACTAAGAATAGCTTTTATATTTTATAACTTATAATTATAATTTATTTAAACAATAGATCATTTGTAAGTCTATGGTTAAAATGCTGTTGGTACAGTCTTGTTGTTTGTCTTACTCCTTTCATGCTGTAAAATTAAAGGATTTACCAGGATTATGTTGTTCAGTGAAGTGCAATTGCTAATTCTTCTAATTAGGTTTATTTTTAGAACTTCTGCAATAAGTAGTAATCCTCCTTTTGCTGATATCATGAACATTTAGCATTTAGTTAATATCATTTTGTATTCATATACTGTGATATCCTGTTTTTGGAATTCAGCAAAATGTGATGTGGTTGTCGGACTTCCATTGTACTGTAAAGGTGTTTCTCTGTCATTTTAACAAACTGAACAAGTCCTGTGGTAAAACGATTTGGTAATATGAGATCTGACATGAGTTTACATTTAGTTTTTTACTTTTCTCAAACTGCCTTGCTTTCCTGTGTTTCAGCCTCAGAAGACTTCTTTGACAGTCTGACCGTTGAACAAGAGTTTATGACTGGAGTAGACACAGACAAGGTGTCTTGTTTTGTTTAAGATTCCAATGTGAATGCAGTATATTTTAAGAAGTATGTTTAAAGGAGTCATACAAAGCCAATTTTCCTCTAGCTTATATGATTCTTTAGGGTCTTAATGGAAAGTTTGTAATATAGTTTGCTTTAAAATTTCTCAAAGCCAGTGTAAAAAACGCTCATTTTACCCAGTCAAAAACAGCTCTTTAGAAACAACTCTGTTCCTGTACTTCCCCTTCCCCTAATCTTCATGAGCTCCGCCCCTCTTTTCTGAGGCACTCTCTGAGGATCTTTTTTAAAGCCGTATTCATAGTGAAACTTGCTAATTAGCACATTATTAGCAAAGATTCATTAAAAGACATTATACTCATTGTTTCTGTAGGCGAGGCGGCCATCATGAATGATTTGCGTGAACATAAGCGCATTTCGGTTGATCAAGGGCACGTTTCCCTTCAGAACCAGACATAACATTAATCCTCTGCATCTTCAGTCACTCAGATGTCAGGGGTAAATCACTACTGCTATGTTCAATAATACATTCAAAACAAAACACCTCAATCGCTTAGAAGTCTTGCTTTTCTCTGGGTCTCGTTCTAATGATGGCTCACTCAGGGCGGGTCTGAGTTAAGACACCAGTTCAGTTTGTGTGACACGCTGCTGTCAATCAACTATTGTGGGAGTGGTCTCTGTCTGTGTGACGCCACTCCGACATGCATTTGAGAATGTCTTGATTTCAGAAGGCGCAACTTATATTCATTACATTAAAACAAAACTACTGGTGGATCTTTATCATTGTAGGGTGGTTGTGCACACACACTCCCAACACACATTTCAGTCCAAACAGCTTGTAAAAGAGCATGTAGAACCTGATGACCCCTTTAAGAATATTGTTTTTTATGATTTGTGCAACTTTAAAAGAAATCAATAGTTACCCAAAAATGAAAATTTGCTGACAATTCTCGGGCTTTGCAATATGTGGATGAGTATACTTCTCCATAGCATTACATCACTTGCTCACAGATGGCTACTCTGCAGAGAATAGATCTACCAAGCTGAATTTTATCTACTTTCAAAGCTTCTACATGTGCATGTACATTACATGTGTAACTACAGTGGACCACAATTATTGTCACATACAGTACAGAAAAAAATGGAAGTTTAATGTACAAATCCACGTACATCCTCTATTATTTTAGAATGAAAAAATACTTTTTAACTGGTACATTTAAATTCTCTGGGGATAGATAATAATTTGGGTTTGAGTAATTTCTTTGTTCATTGTGTTTTTATTGTGATTTTACTCTCAGGTCAGCACGTATATAGAAGACTGCATAGCACAAAAAGACCCTCTGATAAAAATCCTGCGACTGGTGTGCATGCAGTCTGTCTGCAACAACGGCCTCAAACAGAAAGTCCTGGACTACTATAAGAAGGAGATCCTTCAGGTTAGAGGAAATTTCCTTGTGGTTTGATTTTCCTTTTTAGATGTATTGTGAATCCAGAATTTAAATCACAGATTTTCACTGTTTGTGGTGATGATAGCAGTGAGTTATAAATGCCATAAACCTCTACCATGTTTGTGTTTTGTTGGATTAGACATATGGTTACAAGCACATTCTGACCCTAAAGAACTTAGAAAAGGTTGGATTACTCAAACCTCAAAGCACCATGAGAAACAGCTACCCCACAATCAGGAAAACACTTAAATTGTGGATGGAGGATGCCAACGAACAGGTTTGTCCTGTCATTTATTTTAAGTAAGGCTCTCTGCTTTTATAGAACTGAAAGTGACCGGCACTGGTCAAATGTTCCCTGTCCACATTCACACCAGTGCTTTGAACTAACGCTTTTCACATTTCCGGATCTCAGAAGTTGTCATAGTTGGGTAATAATAAAACTAGATCAACAAAATCATAAACAAAACTAGATTTGTTGTTCTAATAACTTGAAAAGAGTCCATGTTGCTACAGTATGTCAGGCTCAGGCAAACAGAAATGATCATTTAAAAATGCATTGTAGTAGCTCCAAAATCATTTAGAAAACCACTTTTTATGTATTAACGCCATTCCATTAGATTATAAAATATCAAAACAAATAGCATATTTAGGGCATGCACACTTTTAGAACAAAATATTTCACAAGCACAAATATGTTGGGATTTAAATATGCAAATAAGCTATTTAAACTGAATAGAGAAAAGATTGGGACACGTTGAGGTTGGCAAGTGTTATATGAACTAACTTTGATTTATTGTACTTAACTGTAAACTTATGGTTATTTTGCAAGGCCACCTGTCTGCCCATGGGATTTGTAGTTTGGAAATAACTAATGCGTGTTAACTTTCCTTTAGAACCCCAATGACATCTCGTATGTGTACAGTGGCTATGCGCCACTCAGTGTTCGTCTCACGCAAGTGCTCGCACGTCCTGGTTGGAGGAGCATAGAGGAGGTGCTGAAGATGTTACCTGGTCCACACTTTGAAGAGAGACAGCAGGTTCCCACAGGCCTTCACAAGAAACGTAAGTGATGACCATTGACTTGATTTACTTCATTTATAGCCAAAATATAGTAATAAACCTGAGCAAGCAAAAAAAAAAAAAACTTCGGGAGAGCAGACCGCAGTGCTTTATTTTTAGTATGCATGAACAGACCACTTCAGTTGTTGATGCACTAAATAAATGTGTTTGTTTTTTTTGTTTTGTGTAATTTTAAACCCGTTTTATGTCTTTTTATTTACTTTATATCTATTTATTTACTATTTGTAAAGCAAAAGATAAAGGATACAGCTCTCTATATAAAGTTTATGTTTTTATATATATATATATTAGGGCTGGGACTCAGGCTTTGTAATTAATTAATCGAAATTAATCGCATTTTAATCGCATATAAATATTTGACCTGAGAACAGTAAGAAG
>JAUMHR010000049.1:21516314-21560858 GCA_032361145.1 Enteromius fasciolatus
ATAACAATGCTAGTACTAAATACTATAACTTGAACATTAAAGGCAAGTTTGTCTTGACAAAGAGAAGCAGGCTGCTGACCTGTGTCTGACGAGCTCTGGCTTGGACTCGGTGCTCTAGCTTTATGCAGAGTCAGACTGCGCACGATTTTCAAAGAAGTCGCGTCACATATCTTTTCATACTGCGTGACTATCTGGGGTAACGTTATATTCAGTCGCTGCTGTGTTCACACGGCATGATAGATCGGCGAAAGAGGGTTTCACACTGCATGACTTTACATCGCCGACAACTTTGTCTCACTGCCAAACACACGCAAGAAGTGACAAGGAAACAATGCAAGACCGGAGATCTCACGTGAGACTGGGATTATTATTAAAAATGATAGCAAGCAAAATAAGCCTGCCATACAAATTGCATGTGTGCTCATTTGCAACGAAACAGATTATAGAGGAGGATATTTACTTTCTGTACCTTTGTAACCCCTCCCACAATATCCCGCTGCCCTCTCTCATTGGCTGTAAGTAATCGTTTATGTTATTCAGTCAGAACACATTCACGCAGCATGATTTTGAATCGCCGACAGGTCCAGATATTTATCATGCCACTCACTGATAGTTTACACTGTGTAACTGTCATTTGCGTGAACGAGCACCGATTTGCCTGTGATTTTGGGCATTTGTCTGCGATTTCTCAAAACCTGCCGGCTAATCAAAATCGATGCAGATGTGAGCCTGACCGGCCGGCCGGTCACCGATCTGGGCCGCTCATACAAAAAATCGGCCGATTTCGATCACTAGCCGGTCAATCGGAGCATCTCTAGTAAGTACCATACCCTCTTGAGCGAAGCGAGCGCCAACAAGACCGCAGACCGAGGATACTGTCAGAGACCTGCTCCATTGGCCTCGAATGGAGCTCAATTACCACCAAATCCCAGGTTAGGACCCAGGACCATATTACCAAATCCCAGGTTAGGACCCAGGACCATATCACAGGCCTCAGCCTGAGTGCACCATGGAAGAACCATATGACCAGCAGGTGTCTACCCACTGAGTGCTCACCAACAAGGGAGTGGAAAGCCCAAATCGCTGCCACATACACCTTCAGGGTGGAGTAAGCTAGTCCCGTAGACAACCTGGCCTGCAGGAACTCCAGAACTGTACAAATCAGGCAGTTAACTGGGTCCTTCTTATGGTCATTGCACCATGAGGTGAAAACTTCCACCTCAAGGCATAAAGTTTCCCCGCAAAGGGAGCTCTGGATTGAAGGATGGTCTGAACAACCCCGGCCGACAGACCAGAAGCTATAAGTTGTGCCCCCTCAGAGGCCATACTCACAGGTTCCATACCTCTGGGCAGGGATGAACCAGAGCACCTCCCGCCTGAGAGAAGGGATCCCTCCTGACCGGAATCTCCCATGGAGAGCCGTTGAGGAGGGAGATTAGGTCCAAGACCGTACTCGGCTTGGCCAGAACGGTGCTACTAAGAGTAGGCTGACCGTGTCCTGGCTGACTATTTCCAGAACTCCCGGGAGTAGAGCGATCAAGAGAGAAGCGTACAGACGCAGCCTCGACCACATCTGTACCATAACATCCAGGCTCAATGGAGCTGGATGAACTAAAGAGAACCACAGAGGACAGTGTGCACACAGTCGCAAACAAGTTCACATCCACCTGATACGACATCTTGGTGAAGTCTCCATTCCCCGGGACCCCCAGTGTTTCAACACATGAAGCACAGCCAGCATCTCTAAGCAGTTTGTGAGCCAGAGAGATGGTGACCACTCCGCAGACCACGGGCTGGGTAGCCACTCATGACCGCCCTCAAACTGGTGAGGGATGCATCGGCCGTCAATGTGACGCGGCGATACGGAGTCCCCAAGACCGGGCCCGAATTTAGGAACTCGGGGTTCCTCCACATAAACAAGACTCACACACACCGTCGGGAGACATTGATCATATGAGAGTAATTCCCCTTAGAGAAAACCCTTGATTCCGGGCCACCACTGCAAAAGTTTAATCTACAGCAAGCCTAGCGAAATCACACTAGATGCTGCTGCCATCAGACCTACCAGTCTTTGAAAAAACTTGAAAGTCAGTGAATAGCCTTCCCCACTCTTCTGAATGCGGTTGAAATTGAGTTAACTCGAGCGAGAGACAATCGTG
Source organism: Enteromius fasciolatus (assembly GCA_032361145.1). Lineage (NCBI taxonomy): Eukaryota > Metazoa > Chordata > Actinopteri > Cypriniformes > Cyprinidae > Enteromius > Enteromius fasciolatus. The sequence goes on from JAUMHR010000049.1 coordinate 21,518,474, forward strand.
CGCGCCCGTGACCGAATTCCAGATCACTCCCAGATAAGTGGTCCTCTGAACCAGAGAAAGCACACTTTTCTTGGCATTTAGTCTTAGCGTCCAAACATATGCATGTGAGGGAGGATGGCATCCCGATACCTGTAAGCCCGCTCTGCGATCGGGCTAGAATTAGCCAGTTGTCGCTGTAGTCGAGGACACAGATACCCTGAAGCCGCAACGGAGCTAGGGCCAGGGGTGAGATCAAAGGGAAGGACCCGATATTGGTAAGCCTTACCTTCGAAAGCAAACCTCAGGAACTTCCTGTGAGAAGGATGGATGAATACGTGAAAAATACGCATATGATTTGGAGCATGACTTGTTTCAGTGTAAACATTCTAAACTCCAAATCCTGAGATCTAAAACGGGCCTCAGCCCTCCCTCCGTTGTTGGAACTACGAAGTACCGGCTGTAAAAGCTCGACTCTCTTACCAAAGGCGCCACCTCGATGGTCCCCTTTGTTTAAGAGAGTAATAACCTCTTGTTTCAACACCAGAGCCTGAACGGGACCCACCACGGTGGGAAGAATCCCGCTTTAGCAGAGCGGTAGACGCTGAACTGAATACAGTATCTGCCCCTCACGATGCTCCGGACCCATTGAGATATATTTGGTAGACGCATTTACGCCACCAAATATTCTACTAAGGGAACCAGTCTCTTGAGACTGGCCTTCGATGGAAGAGGAGCGCCTGTCCCACCCCCTCCGGCTCGCTGACAGGGTGCAGAACAGACCGCTGAAACAAGGAGCCGGTACTCATCGAGAGCTGCTCGCCGCAGCCCCCTAAGCTGGAAAGCGGGGTTGCAGCACTGTAAATGCCACCGCTTATATACATGACCCCATGTGTCTGCCGATGTCGAGACGTCATCGAACAGACCCAAAGGCACGTTCTCCACCTCATTCAGCAGGTCTTTCTGGAATGCCTATAACAAACCAGTAGTATGCAGCACATTCCAGCACGACCTGCTGCACCCATGCCCCAAGGTGTCAGTGACTCCGCCTCGGCGGCAACAGGGGGCTCACACGCGGGGACCCCAAGATCCCCGTGAGTGCAGCCGCAATTCCGTCTCGGCAGCAGTGAGGGACTACTCATTCCTGAAAACGGAACTGTATAACCAGCTTTTGTTAACGATTTGAATGCTGTATGCACCAATTCACTTGTATTACTGCCCATATACAGGTAATTCAGTGCAGCCACCAGTGCTATCTTGGCAGCTTGCTAGGCATTTCTCTGGGTGTTGAACGCATATACCCCACAAATACAAGCACGGCTGTTTAGAGGTTAACAATGATGACACAAATATTACCAGTATTCTGGAATGAATGTGTGAATAATGCTTTTCGGGAAAAAAGATGGAATGTCGTCACCTGTATGAATAGTGCAATTTTGAATTTACCAGTAAAGTTCTGGTAATTTTACAGAAATTTACTGGTATTACTGAGTGAAAGAGGCTACTATTTATTTTTCAGGGTATGGAGACATTGTACCAGGCTCTTTGGTAGAACAGTGTATGGCAGCAGTTGTTGGTATTGTTGCTTTGCTGGTTTTTAACTATATCATTAGCCTGCTTTCTGCAACTTTATCTGGTGAAAATGCTAAGAGGTAAATGTTTTTGATTGTTTTGAAACTAAATTGCTAAGTCATTTTGTCCTACAAAGGCAAAAAACACAGTTGTTGCATATTTAAAAAAACTGAATAAAAAAAATTACTGAAAGACTGAAATTGGAATATTATCTGTCCTGTCACAGATAGGTTAGATGGCTGTGCTGAAAATGTGGCATGAAAATTAATTAAATGTTTAGTTTAATTTATGTAGGCTATATATTGGTGCTTTTTGTTCTGCATAGGGTGGCTTTCCAGAATGTTTTTTCAGAAATGCATAACTTCATGGAGCAACATGACCTCACAGTTTTCCTAAAGAACAGAGTCACAAATTATATGGATCTCCTGTGGACCAAATATCTGTATGATTTTATTTATTTTGCCTTTTTCCCCTGAAATATATGTAAAGTATTTACTCTCAGTGGCGGAGCAGGTGCAAATTTAAAATGTTTTGGTCATATCAGAGGTGAAGCTTTTCCAGGAGGACAATTTTTAATGGACAATTTGTCATTTGAACTGAAACAGAATGTTCTCATGGAAGAGAGAGGGGAGCTTCTGTCACAGGTCAGTGTTTTTTTTTATTATTATAACCTATTTGTAGGTCTTAAAACTTTCTTACATCTGACTTTCTAATTCATGAAACTTAATTACCTTTTTGGTGGGCGTCAGAAATCTATTCTTAAATTTTTCTCAATGTGATGGATGATTAAGAGAATTTGACCTTTGTTTTTCCTCCAATTTATATTCCTGTGAAACAGAAAGACATTGCGGAACAATTTTATGCTCATAAAAATTTCTAGGGATGCCAATAATTATGTTCAACATGTATTTGAAAAACATTTATTTCATAATGAGATTTTCACCCTTTTTCAGTTGTTTTAGCTCAATGACAGGTTAGATTTTTGTGTTGTTGATTTTATAAAAGGTCAAAAGGATTAACCCTCAAAATCAGCAATCCAGAAACAAAAATTGGAGTGAACCGATTTAATGTTTTTTTTTTTTTTGGTTTTTCATTTCAAGCCCTGGTTCAAAATAAACTAAAATTTTCCATTTTCCTCAATTTACAGATTCCTTACTTTGTAGAAGCTGGGCAGTCGTTTATAACGGACCTTGCTTTGACTTCACTCATATACTTTTTTCCTAAAGGGGAAATCATTCAGTACAGTAAAACTATCACAAGAGAGCTCTTTTGTATTCGGAGGGGAACATGTGAGGTCAGCATTTTTCATAAAGTTTATTTCCTTATAAACATTTGATCTATGTTGTATGCACTAGGTTTTTCAGTGTAGACCTCAAAATAAGTTATAGCCTACAAATTATAACTTTAGCCTAAAACCTATAAATCTATTCATGGTTGCTTAATTATTGAGAATTTATATATATATATATATACATATATATATATATATATATATACAATTATATATATAACATTTATTTTTATTTTTTATAGATTTTGAATGATAATCTTTCAGAAGTTGTTGGACATTATCAGAAGGGAATGCAATTTGGAGAGGTAACAATTATTAGATTGTTCCCTTTAATATCAATCACTTTGTCACTGCATTGTTGGCTGATGCTATAAGAACTTTGAAACCTGGATAAAATGCCAGATTCAGTTTTATGTACATTTCTTAAATGCATAATCTTTTTAGTTTTTTCTTGTAGGCAGGTTTTTTGTTTGGAAAACAAGCAACACTGACAGTACGTGCTATGACATGCTGTGAAATTGTGGTCATTGATTTTGACAAGATCAGAGTACTTCTTGAAAAATATCCCCTTCTTAAAAGGTATGTTCAAAAGTACAAACTAGGAAACAAATTACATGTTAGAGTAAAGTTTCTTTAATGATAAAAAAAATAATAAAAAATTTATCAGGAAAGTGTAATTTTTTTTTTTAGGAAAGTTCAAGAATTGCAAGCAGAGACAAAATACTACACAGCATTGGTAGAGACTGCAGAAAAAATACTGAAAAGGCAATCCCAAGAATCAGAATTTCAACAAAGTGGATTTTCCAAGAAGGCAAAATGCTGTGAGTATTTTGAGAAACATTAATTCATATATATATATTCTAGACACGTGCCTATCATTATGAATCTGTGAAACTATGTAACTATGGGATCAAAATTTAAATACAAATTACAAATGTATATCATATATTAATTTGCTTAAATATATCTGTGCTCCGGAGCAGGGTCTCATAACCCCAGGTAAAATACTTTCAAATTAGAGGTGTGAAACATTTTTTTATTAAGAGTTAAAAGCTTTTAGAACAGCGTAGCCTGGGGTTAAGCTCAGTGTAAAAAGCCTGCAGTAGTATTTTGTCTAGCCCCTGTAGCAGCTGCATAACAACTTATGGCCCTATGCTCCATCTAGTATGTACTAAAGCTGGAAGCAGATTTGCAGCAACATACTCCTTCACTTAATCTACTTTGCAAAATAATTTCACAGTTGGTCAGAATAAAATCAAATGTAACAATTTATTATCAGTCAGTTAAATATGTATTGTCAATTACATAGCCAATTCAAAGATATTAAATTAATACAAAACATCAAATTCTCCAAAAGACGCATACCTGACATTTGGAAAAATGCATTAGACACCCTTCATACTAGTATCTTATTCATTTTTTTTAAGTACTCAGCCAAAGACAAACATACCCTGAAATGGTTCTGGGTAATGGTAACAGCGCCTTGTTTACATTTCATATATCTGCGTTTATCTGGGTTATCTTTGAATGTTGATTATTTACTTTTGATAACTGCTGCTATAGACCTCTAACTGCGCAGAACACAAGTGTTTAGTTTGCTGTCGACTGTAGTCTGTGCGGTGTGTTTGAGTGCAGCTTTTTTGTCCGACACTACTGACGTGAGGCGACAACACTGTCAACTTTCATCACCTCTACTTAGTTGGTGTCGGCTCGGTGTGTCAGTCATTTTAATGACCGATAAAATATATACAAATACCTTTCTAGATGTGGAGGATATTGAAAGGATTCCAATGTATGCTGGAACTGAGGAAGAAAAGGTTTCAATTGGACGATTGAAACGACAAAGACCAACGTAAGCAGAACATTTTTTGATGATATGAAAATTTTACGTACAGGGGTTTGACAAAATAACATGAACACCCTGAAAATAGTACTGCTGAACAAAACTTATATTACACTCATATACAACTTCTGGAATATAGAGAACAAAATATAAATGCAATATAATTGCCATGTTTTTTTTACTGTTATGGGTGTTCCTATGTTTGTCCAATTCCTGGGTATGTACTTTAATGGCGTAAAGTAAATTTATATAAAGTATTTATGTGGAAGAAGGCAAAATTAATGCAGTATAGTAAAAAAATAAGAATTTATTGTACAGTAATGCACTTGAAGTATTTGCAGGTAATATTTTTATTTTTAAATAGGCACATTCCCTCCCAATCATTTGCTTTATTTATTAAATTACACTCTTTGGCTTGCTATGATCTAAACCTCTTGTTTAGAGGACAGAGGTAACAAAAAGCCAGAAAATCAGAAACATCTCATCTCCAGCCCCAGCTAGGGGTGTCACGATATACCAGGGTTTACGTTAACCTTGAAATTTAAATTAAATCTTGACATTGTGTTAATTTAGGCTGTGACAATTTACCAGTGTTGGCCATAACTATAACAATCGAGAGTATGAGGTTTTTTCCAGTCCTCGCGTATCCCCACTCTGCATATTTTGCTTGGAGTTAAAACACCTGATTCCAGTTATCAGTTCATTAGAAGTGAGCTTCGTTACAATCGACGTAGTCCTTACACAGTGTTTATTGTTCCCTACTCCCTGAGCAGGGGAAATCTGTTAAAAGTTAACTTCGCTTCTGAACATTTTCTTCACACATCAGTCTTTACACATAGACGAGTGTGATATTGCACACTGTAATGCCCCTTTGAATAGAGCGTATACGTTCAGAATCATGGTGTAATATCCTGATGTCCACTTTGCAGGGCACTTTGAATAGAACAAACATTTAAAGTGATAAGAGAAACGCAAAATGGGGAGAGCGGGGATACGCAAGGAGTGGGATTGAGAACCGCTGACTTTAACTCAGTCTGCAGAAGCTGTCAGTGCGAAGGGGGGAAACACCACCAACCTTTTTACCCACCTCTGTGTCCATCAGCATCACGGATTATGCCCTTTTACATTACATTTATATTTACATTAACCTGTTAACAGCGGTTTTCTGTTTTTATATTAATCTGACTGTTTTGATTATAACAGAGTTTCGGGAGGAGCGCTGGCCGAATTAATCACATCACATCAACTAATTAATCTCCCTATTACGGTCACCCAATCACATCTTACTTACCTTGGTACTTTGGTCTTAGGACCAACAGTGTCCCATGGTCATCAAGCTGCGAACCACTATATATATTTCTTAGTTAGTTAGAAAATAAAAACAAAGCAAATTTATGCACGCAACAAACACAGCATAGCAAATGGCAGGACAGGATAGTTCGCTTTTCTGAGGTGAGAGACGTTTTAATTCATAACCAGTAACGAAAAGAACGATGGAATAATGTCACTAACAATAAACCTGTCAAAATCTCATCTGACTGAATCAGGACAGCTCGTTTTTACTTATTAAACTGCATTTGAGAAAAGAACGGCTTTCATGCACAGCCCCTGCTGTCCAGTGAAAATCGAGCGATCTTCAATGAAAGCAAATTAATTAAGGCACTGTAATTAAGTTTAGTTGTAGTTGCTTTAGCACCTTCATTTTACATACAGTTTTAGCCTCTAAAACTGAATTTGTTTCAGAATTTGTTTTCTGTTCAGACTTGATGATATTTAAAATTTTGAAATCTGCAAAAAAACGCTGACATTTTAAGCTGTCTCCTGATCCATTTCTAATTGTGTTCAGTAGAGAAATATATATGTTCATTGTTGCCTCATTGTAAGACCACATGAAAAATTGCATTATAATATACAGGCATTCATACACAGGCGTGTTAGTTATTTGTTGCGTATGGTATTAAAAATGTTAGAAAAGGCATTAAAAATAGCATTAAAAGGCATTAAATAAGATTTGAAAATCCTGCAGAAACCCTGTATGTTCCTTGCATTGGTAAAAAGGGAAAAATAAACAATTTTTCCCCAAAGGTTTCTGTAGATATCGCGATATATCGATATTGTGAATTCTTTTGTCCACAATAAAATAAGAAGATGCAGTGTCGTGCAGGAGAAATCTCAACTTAGTTGAAAAAAAATCTAATATCGTGACAGCCCTAGCCCCAGCACTAGGAACAACACTTTGGCAGATTAATTGATAAGAGAAGAAAATGGATACACAAAATAATTATGGAGGGAGTCATGTCAAAGTTATAAACAAAAGACTAAAAAAATAATTTTATAAACATAATTTAACTGTACACACATAAAAATAAAACCTCCTTTAAATCCGTACAAAGTGAAAAAGAAAATGTGCTTTAAAACAAAATCGCACTCACCTCCTCACTGGTTTCCACAAATAGTATCTTTTTACAACAGAAAGGTTTTTAAAAGAATAGCATTACTCTGGTCTTATTGGCTGGGTTAACCAAGCTCTCCATATAAAAAGCAATCTACACTTTTTTTTTGCATTAAACTGAAAAAAACTAAACTATGCAATAGTTCATCCAAAAATGAAACAAAAACAAACAAACAGAAAAACAAAGAGAGTGAATAAGCAATGTGAATGAATTATTCCTTAAAGTGTACATGATTGTTTTTGATTTTATAGGACTCAAATGGGAAACACTGCATATTTCTTGTGCTTATGCCCATCAACTTTCCTAATGAGGTAAATTCAGTTCTACTGGTGTTTTAATGCTACTGATATTGTTAAAGATGTCAGTACCTCACATCATAAAATTAGCTTGTTCCACTAAATTGGAAGCCACCATTTTTCCATATTCCACTATGTTCTTCCCTCAACTTAGTTGAGTTGATGCATTTCTCATCCATTTTAGAGCTTGCACTTAATCACTCTAGAGCACTGCACCACTATGTTAGCGGTATATAAATTTATGTAGCCCATACGTGACTCCTTTGTCCCATTTCCTGACTGCTAACCAGAGTGATACACCAACAGTAGTGCTAAATGCTGATCACATGAAAATGATCACTGATACCCGTCGTCATTTAGTCACAGCCACGCTCACGCAGTACAGGTCTGCAATAAACAGAAATCGTGAACATAGCTGTTCGAGGAAGGCTGCACAATCCGGTACATGCCCATCGCTCCCGCCTCACATCAAGCAGAGCTCGCGCTAATGCCAATTCCTTCCATGTTTAGACATCTGGCCCACATCCGGCTGCTCAAAAGACACGAAACACTTCCACGTTTTCCCTATTTTAAAACAGTTACATGACTAGCTACACGAGTAAGTATCGTGAAACAAAATAAAACGTTTTCTAAGTGGATAAAAAAAAACATGATAACTATAATGTATGGTGGAAGACCATTTTGCAGCACTTTGACCTCGCTTGAGTGAATAACTGCACGCACTGAAACGGGAGCGATATGTATCAACTTGTCTAAGTTGAGAGAAGAACATAGTGGAATATGGAAGAACGGTGGCGTTTTCCTTTAAGCATATTGAATTTTAAATGAATTCAGCACCCAAATGTTGTAGTATAATGTATTTGTTCTTTTGCAGGAAAGCCATTTTGCCCAGCAGTGCATTTTATGTAAAATGGGAAATTTTCCGGAGCATAATAGCAGTTGCTGTCAGCATCATTACCTCGTTGCTTGTTGCATTTCTACATTACAGAATGGAGATGTGGATTGTTTGTTACATACTTGGATTTCTTTGTTGGGTGGACATTTATCTCCGCATGCATGTTGCTTTCTATGAAGACAATGATCTTAAAGTTGACACCTTGGAAACAGCACATCATTATATCAAAACCGGGTTCCTTGTAGATTTCATAACCTGCTTTCCTTGGGAGCTTGTGGCTTGGATTGTGATTTCACCGTTTGGTGAGAATGGATTTTACACCAATGATGAAGCTTTGCATCTTTATGCATACTTAAGGATTCTACATATTTTCCAGATATATCGCATTCCCTTCGTGTTTTCATTTTTGCAAGTTGACATTGCTGTTGAAGGGAACGGCATTAATGTTTTGAAGTTGTTGCTATATTCTGCTCTTTTCTTGCACTTTGCCACTTGTACCATCTTTGCAAGTGCATGCCCCGCTGCAGACCTTTATGGAAACATAAGTAGCTACTTCCTACCAGTGATAAAGCACAATTGTACATTACTTTCATGGGTGACACACTTGGACAAATCATTTGATTTTGAATTTGGTACGTATTGTTCTTCAGAGCTGTGAATATTTTTTGTATCTTTTTTTATATTGCTCATGTATTAAAAATAAATCTATATGTTTAAAACATAAAAATGTAGTTTTTTTTTTGTTCTTTCAGCCACTGCTACGTTCCCGCAGTTGTATTTAATGAGCTTCTACTTTGTAACCACAACAGTAAGTGTTGTAGGATTTGGGGACATTCATCCATCTCTAACTTTAACGGTAAGTATTAATAGTAAAAGAAACTAATCATACCTTTTTTATTTTCCTTCAATTTGAGATTAAATAGGGCATGGCAGGTTTTTGACCACATGTTTTGCAATTTTTTACTTTACAAAGCCTACTTTTCCATAAGTCACACAATGTTTCTATGTGCTATGCATGTATAGAGACTGTCTGCTTGTTTTATGCATGCCAAGCCACTGACTTTTCTTTGTGCATAAACCACATTTTTAGAAAGCTGTCATGATTTTCCTTATGACTGTTGCGATGCTGTTCATCGGCTGGTTATCAGGCACTGTTACTGGTATTCTGGCAAACACAGATGCTACGAGAGCTGCTTATACAGCGAAAACTGAGAGCATGAAACTGTTTTTGAAGGTATTTATTTTCGTACAGAAACTCTTTCATCTTAACCAATGTATCATTTGATTCATTTCCACAATCAAAACAGTAATGTTGTATATTAGTACCGTTTTATTTTTTTTAAATTGCAAAGCCTCATTTTCAGAAACTATTACGACAATCTACTTTGTAGAAATTGAGCCAGTGTTTCCCCTTTGGGGCCCCCCCTCTCCATTGTCGGACCCTTAGAATCGTCCTAACCTGCCCCCACTTACGGCAACCATCACTGTTCAGCTTCCACACTTCACACAGACAAAACCATAGTGCACATTTCTCTTGTTTAACATCAGATTGTGCAATTGTCTCAATCGCCGAATCCTTACAATGCACTGGAATGTTAGCTTCCTGAAAAATCCCACAATGCATTGCAAAAACTAGGGAGCTCCCTTGTTGCATGGCCTGGCTTATGTGTCCTGTGGCACTACAGAACTGCAGATAGATACTACTGGCCAAAAAAGCCTGAGATGAAACTGAATGAGTTTTGCTAGATTGCAAATACTGTCAGTGCTGTACAGGATTATTTTAAGAAAAGATAGTCACAACATTTACTTCAATTGCAAAAATAATAATGCATGTAATGCATCATAGAAAAATGGTGTATTCAGCTGGAATGTTTATGTACATTTTATGTATTGTAAAAACTTATTTTTCTCATATCTCTCTCTTTTTTTGTAAGAGCCACAAGATAACTGGAGATTTGTATGACAGTGTAATTAGATTTTACGTATTTCGATGGAATTCCACAAAAGGATTTGACCAGGATAAACTGACCGAGTACTTGCCATCTTCACTAGTCAGCGATATATCAACAGCTCTTTATGCTGAATTTATAGTAAAGGTAAAAATAATTATTATTGATGAGATGACGACTGCAGAATGGTACTTTAATTATGTACACTTATCATCTCTTTTTCTAGGTGTTTGGTCTTAATATCCAGATCAAGAAAACACACGAATCTGAGACATTTCCTTTGTCTCCAATGGAAATAACCAAAGCAGGGAAACTCAATGTAATAACTTAAACTCAAAATTTATTTGGAAGTAAATACATATCGAAATGGCTGATTATTTTAATGACCTGAAAATAATCATATGTCACTCTCAGACTTACAAGGTGTTTTGTTTGCAGGGACCAGTATTTGAGACAATGTTAACAAAGCAGTGTCTGGAGGAGTTAGAAGCTGATGGATGCTTCATTCGCTTATTAGCCAGACGAATTGCCCAATCCATGTTCAGAACCAATGATTTCATATATAGGAAAAGTGACTATGGATCAGAGGTTATTACAAAAACATTGGATACATATTATGCACCTGATTTTTGAAAATTTTGAATGGCCTTATAAGCCCGAAAGGGTAACAGTAATGGCATGTTTATGTTCAGGGTGCAATGCAGGGGCGGAGTGGGGCACTAAAATCCACCAGGAAAATTCTCCTCACCCCCTGACAAAGATATAGAGAGTGAGCAACTCTCTCAATATAAATATTGATTGGATGTTTAGGGGGAAAGTTTGTCGGAGTATTTGCCCGCTATTCGCTGAGAATTTAGTAACGTCAATTATTCTAATAAGCTCAGGCCGGTCGTGTTTGCCTTGTGCCCGCTCAATTTGTGATCCGCTGTGTAAATCATTTGGCCGGCTGACTGGGAAAAGTCCCAGCCGTCCCGATTGCCACTTTTTTACAGTTTATACAGACACTTACATAATGTTCTTGCGTAATATTCAGTGTGTATTACAATTTAGCACTAGTCATAGTTAGATATATATTTACAACTAAAGCCTCCCAAATAATGTGTTGACGTCTTCTCACCAATTTGCAACCTAATCATATTTAAAAATTATGCTTTGTTTTCCTAGATGTATTTTATCCAAAAGGGAGAAGTGGAGGTTTTATCAAATGATAATACAGAAGTTCTCTTCAAACTAAAAGCTGGACAGTTTTTTGGAGAGACAAGTTTGCTGTTAGGAGAATCAAGACCTGCCACAGTAAGGTTCGTATTCCCTTTATGTGTTTCCTTATGGAAGAAGTTGTATAAGATGCCAACAGTCCGTTCTATAGTATAAGAAGAATAGGTCACTCCAAAACTCCATCAATAACTGCCAGAGAACTTTCCAATCGTGTTGTAGGTTTTCCAAGAGTTGGAACGATAATTAAGTAGTAAGCCCAAAGCATACTTTAGTTAACGTTGCTTCAGTGTCTTTTTGTCAGATGTTACTATGGTATACTGAAGTATAATTACAAGCATTTCATAAGTGGGTCAACACTGCAAATATTGAGTATTTGCATAAACGTAGGCTATGTTCACACAGCGGCAGAATTCAGCTTTCAATCCTGTATTTGAGTACTTAAAACTGTATTCTGCTTCTGTGTGAACATAGCCTAAGTTAATGCAAATACTCAATCACCGATCTGTGAAATCATATAGCTATACAAACGTCTTACATACAAAGAATAACATAGCTTGGGTTCACATTATTGTTAATTCCTTACACCCCTAGATGCCTTAGAAGTGTAATGAAATATTTAGCAAATGTGCTGTATGTGTAGCTTGTTGATTTTTCCCATTTCTTTTTCAGAGCTGCTGCAAACTCTGAGTTATATGTGTTATCGAAGAAAAGCCTTGATGAAGCATTGAAGTATTACCCTAGCATTTTTAAGCAAATGCAAAGTGCAGTTGACAATATGAAATACCAGTTACACAAAGGAGATGATCAGATGAACACCTTTACAATGCCCAGCTCTGTGGGAGAGACTTTGCTTCGGACTGGAAGTAAGTTGTTTAATTTTGAACTGATGCATTTCGTTTATTTAAGATCAGGCACATACTTCATAACATGCAAACTAGCAGAATTTATTTACTGCTCAGAATAATAAATACATAGTGTAAGTGTTTTATAATCTCATTAGATCACTTGGCTTAGATAACCTCAACCATCGGCAAAACAATTTACATTATGATCATGGAAAACCTGATAATACCAGGGATTTTTTTCCTGAAAACCTGAATAATTGGAAAAGGCATACAATGTATGCAATATATGTACAGTTTTCTTTAGTGCTCTCTTAAATGTTTTGTAGGCTGAAAATTGCTCTTGTATAGAGTAAAATCTGGAAAAATTTCACTCTGCTCATCAGGAAATCTTAAAAGCACAATGCTTTCCACTCTTTCCCATTTAGTTAACATTTCTTTAGAACTATGAGATCGAGCGAATGTGTCATGACAGTTCATGAAGAGCCAATTGTAAAATGAGCAGAAGCATTCTCATCTTTCATCTGATGAACATGTAATATGGTGTTTCTGTTGCCTAGGTTTGAAACTGTATAGGGAACAAATGGCTGAGGAAGAGCACAGAGCTGAACTCCGTTCTCGTTCTTTTGGCAGTAGACTATGCACATCAATCTCATCCATGCTCATCCAATTCTTCCTGAAGATTTTCAACACCATGCGAAGAATTCAAAGCAAAACCATTGATCCTGAGAACAATTTTCGAGTGATCTATCAGTACACATCCTGTGTGCTGATCACAATTTTTTTCTGGGCAATAACATTCATGGTATGTATGGTATCTCTTGTTCGTTTTAGCTGTTCTATACAAAGAAATACAAAAGTGTTCAAATGCTTTTTTGGGCCATTATGTGAGACCGAGACATGCACTTTTTCAATCAAAGCTGCACTTCAGTCATTAAGCATATTTCTATTGCTAATTCTTAAGGCTCGTACACACTGAGAACTATATAAATATGAAGTCTAAAATGATGACGACAGAGAAACAATCGTGTTGGAAGTTTTCTATCCAGATTTATAGCTGGACTGCCTGTGAGGTTTGCTAGAAAGCACTCCACTCCAGACCCTTGCCATTTTACCCAGGACTCCAGGAATTACATTACCTGTCTCTCATCAGATCTCATCATAAGTTTACAGCTGTCTCACATTAGAAGGACTTTAAAAGTAGCACACAAAGGCTACATCCTTCAAAGGACGCATTCGAAAGCTAGGAAGGCATCAAAGCACATCCAAATGTTAGCTTTAGTTCCTGTCTCCTGAGATGCCTTCATCTGTTTTTGTATCCTTCTCTGCCTTTGAAATCCCACAATCCTGTGCATTGCATCCTGTGACAGTTAAGTTAAAAAATAAAGATGGCAGTCATACTTTCTGGCTGCATCCAAAAACGTTAGGCAGCTGACTTGTAGCCTCAATGTCCCATCAGGCAATGAATTGCAGGCAGTTTTTGTGCATAAAGGCATCTCACAAAACTAATTTTGTACCGACTTCTGAGGTAGAGTTACAGTTTAATGATCTACAGCAAACTATTGAGAGCTTTGGTCATAACTAAGTAAATATTTAATTACTGCAATATTAATTTCTCTCTAAAAAATTACATCAAAATAGGAACACTTACATTTACTCACAAACTGACCACCGACTGCAATGGTCATTTTTTAGCATGCACAGGATTGTGGGATATCAAAGGCAGTGAAGGATACCTTCAAAAATCAGCTAGATGAAGGCATCTTAAGAGACAGGAACTGAAGCTAACATTGAATTCAGACCTGCCTTGATGTCTTCCTACCTTGGAAAGTGTCCACACAGTTGCATCACATTTCATACAGTTCATAATTAATCTTTTATATTCATGAACTGACAGTTCACACTATACAATTCTAAACCATCATCGATTGGATGAAAGAAACGCATTAAGACCCCAATATATTTCAAACGAAATCGAAGAATGAACTGAAATTACGTAAAAAAACGGACACAAAATCATGCGTTTGAATCGGCTGACCAAAGCAAACTTTTTGGGGACTTCCATTTGACTCCTAAACACCTTTTAGCTACCATTGGTCCGAGGCGGCTACGCAATCGGTGGGTGTGTTCTGAAACTCCACCTTCTTTGACGCACATTTTTTCCCCCAGCTTCGCTTGTCATTCAGCCGAGGGGTCAGGCTGTATATATATATATATATTGAAATCAAATACAACTAAATTAACACTAGTGAGCACTAAATAAAAAAAGGCTTTCATTTCTTTCTCTCTCTCTCTCTCTCTCTCTGTAGCCCACTGTGTTTGATGTTGACTATTATTTATTCTTGCTCACAATGGTTGTTGAGTTCCTTCAGATAATTGAGGTGAGCCAAAGATAATAACGGATGTACATTCAACTTAAGATTATTCCCAGTATATAACACAAACATATATTACAGCTGAGATACTATAAGGATGTAGCCCTTATGAATTCTTCCACATTTCTTTCAGATCATCCTGAAGTTTCGCATGTGCTATTATGACGATAGAGGAAACTATATTTCAGATTACAGATTAACGTCCAGTAACTACATGAAGAAGAAACTTGGATTTGTCTTTGATATGGTCTTTGCATTTCCATATGGCCTTATCATTTTTTACCATATGGAGCCAGCAACATTCTTGCCTATGATTATCTATGTTCGGATTGCTCACTTGCCACGCATTATTTCACTATTAGTTTTTATGTGGAAAGAAGAACAATCATTAACAAACCAGTATGTCTTTTAGTGACATGTATTCATTAACCTGATTTACATTCACTTGCATTTTCCATCAAATTTAACATTTGTCGTTTTTTTGTGTGTGTTTTTTCAGTCTTCTGTGCATTAGGACAATCAAGTACTTTGTACATTCCTTCCTCTTTGTCCACTGTGCAGCAGTTGTCTGCATTTCATTGGTTGAGAGTCATGGAATAATGTCATGGGTTGCTGAAACAGGTGAGGGAAAAAAATATAAAAACAAGGAGTGTCTATTGAAAGGTACATGTATCCTTTTCCGGTGAGGAGGAGAATGCAATTTGGTGCTTCTTCATTCTAGTACTATGACTGACAGTTGGGGTCAGAGGTGGCAAACAGTGTGTCCCACCTCTCTTTCCCCTGTGGAACCCTTTCACCCTCATTTTGTTTTTGTGCTTGTTTCTAACTCTATGTGAAAGCATCTTTGGTCACTGATTCACATCAGTGTGAAACAACATGAAAGCACACAGTTAGAACAACGTCTTTCAATTTCTACCAATATGAAGAATACTTCTAAGAAATGCTTCTCTTACATTCACCTTGAGTAAATATAGCCTTAGACAGAAGGAGCTAATGTCATCAGACGGTTTTAAATACCCCTTGGCCGTTCTGACCCTTAGGTGTAACGCTCACCTATTGGTGGGTCAGCAATGATGGCCAAATCACTGTCCATCGTCTCCACCAGGTTTCCAGCTTTGCTCTTCTCTCACATAAACAATAAGAAGCTCTTTTGAGCTTCTTATTGTCCAGGAATCCTCTAAAGCCAGTCTTGACTGGGAACAGCCATCTCAACAGTATTGAGAGATCTTGGAAGGTGTTTCACTTTATATTACACAAACTAGTGTTTTCACTTCCAGTCCCTCTCCAATTGATTGTTCGGTGTTTCTAAGTCCAAAGATCATTCCTGGCCATTAAATTAGGTATGTCCTAGCTGTCCTCATATACTTGTGAGATACATTTAGTGTCTGTTCTTTATGTTGACCTGTCAAACATGCAGGTTCCATAGCTCCAGCCTTGGGTGCCACACCAAGCCCTTCACCTGAGATAAAAGATCTCTACAATGGAATTGGACACAGGGGAGCCATTACAAGCTCCACCAGCTCTGGGAACCAACGGCTGGTTGGGCCAATTGGCCATGACCAGGAGCACTGTCCCCATTTCTTTCTTTTTGTAGCACTAGCAGCTTTACTGGGGGGAAAGCTTATTTGTGATTTCAGTAAATCTAGAGCGCATTGGTCTCCAGGGGTGTGTTTGGCAGCGAGAAGTACATAAAAATACTAACTTCTAGTCTATGCAATTTTTATTCCACTTCGCTTATGCACTCATCTAAGTGCTGTAAGCCGATCTTCCATTGAAAAGGCCTCCCCAGCCAATCAATGACATGCAGTGGCTATTTTTCTGCCCATCGAGACGTGCTCTGCGTGAACATCCACATATTGAACCAGGGCGTATTACTTGTAGTGAATTGTGTCCCATTGTTTTCTAACATAACATTTTACAGTCAAAATAATAATATGCCTTCACTATTTTTTTTTCTTTACAGAGGTCTATGACTTCACTGAATTGTATCAATACGCCACCTATTGGATATTACAGATTTACACAACAACAGGTTATGGTGATATAACTGCATCCAACCTTTTAGAAATTATCGCATGTGTCATGATAATGATTCTCTCCAAAATTCAAGTGGTTTATAAAATGGGGCTTCTCGTCTCTACACAAACCAACAAGATGACAATGCAGGAATCCTTTGAGGAAAAATTAGAGGTTATTGTAAACGCTTCATCTTTGAGAACAGTGCTACCTCATTTTCAGGTATTTATGACTTTGTAGTGTGTTTGATTTATTGTAATGATCTATTTCTCAATAACCTTCCAGACTATTCAGGCACACTTGTTGCATGAAGGAATCTCATCTACATTACAAAATCGAGTGACCCATTTCTACAGTTATCAATGGAACCGCACTAAAGGCACATGCACTGAGGTTTTGTTCAAAGGTGTCCCTCGCTATTTGAAAATG
This sequence comes from Enteromius fasciolatus, assembly GCA_032361145.1. NCBI lineage: Eukaryota > Metazoa > Chordata > Actinopteri > Cypriniformes > Cyprinidae > Enteromius > Enteromius fasciolatus. The sequence goes on from JAUMHR010000049.1 coordinate 21,535,626, forward strand.
GACGTTGTGTCAAGGTAAACAAGCCTGTTTTTTTAGGCAAGCAAATGATGATTTAAAACTATTGTCTGTGGTAACCAACAGCATTATAATGAAAGCAGATATGTTTTTTTTTTATTTTATTAAGTATTAACATAAACATACCCCATAAACATAATCAAGCCTAGAAAAACAAACCCTTTAAATCTCAGGGTCACAAGGTTATAAGTTGAAACATATCTGTCCTATCTGGTAGTTGACAAGTTCCTCGTCAGTGGTCTAAAGGCTTGTGTGGTGTTCATGTTGCACATTGTTACAATTTTGTGTTTCATTTAGAATCTGCATGCAGCATTTAAAGAAGCATCATTTATTCTCCCACCTAAGAGAACCTGTCATAAGGGAGCTTTCCACAAGAATCATCTTCCGATGTTTCCCTGTTGGTGAGCATTAGTTAAATCTTTGATCTGTCCCAAGCCTACAGTTAGCTTTACTGAAGAACTATTCTTATATTTTAATGTAAATATTTTTTTTCAAGGAGAGTTTATTTACAGAAAGGGAGACACTGCCACTGGAATGTACCTGGTATTAATTGGCAAGGTTAATCTGTGTCTGGACAAAAAAGGTAAAAACATCTTCCAGCGTCTCTCAGCTGGAACAATTTTTGCCGATCATTTTTTATGGGAACATAGACGCAGAGAAACTGCCGTAGCTGCAAACTATGTGGACATTGCCATACTCTCCAAAGACGATTTGGAAGATGTGGCTCTCTTATGTCCATCTTTTAACAAACTGTTAAAGAGCGCTTCTGAAATGTCACCGCTGTAGTACACGTGACACACTTATTTGTTTAGATAGTAGTTGAACTGTGTGGTATGCTATTTTAGTAACTGTGTAAGTGTAAGAGTAACAATCTTCTAAATTAATTTAAGGGTTATTATATTTTTTAGTTTTGTTTTTTTTTAAATGTGTTTTTTTATGTGGTGCTGTCTTTTATGGCAGCTAATATACCTTTTTTGTTTGGCTAAATAACAAAAAAATACTAAATAATTAATTTTCAAACTGACATAGCAAACTTTGTGCTGACAATTTACTCCATCTTATTCTCTGTATTATTCAAAGAAATTAAATGATATGGATTAAATGCACGTACTGTTAAAATGCTATTTACGCTAATCGAAAACAGCATTTTCTTTACATTGAGTGTAAAATAGTGTTCAGTTCTTTTAATAATTGTTGGAAACTGTTTGCACCTAAGTGTATTGTAGTACATTATTAAACAGTGTGCAATAATAAATACATATTGATGTGACTACATATTGTCATTATAGATCCATAAAGGTCCTTAAACAATTATTCTTAAACCTTATAATTTCTTTAATGATTCTTTATAATTTAAAGAGTGTGTTCTTTATCCAATTATCCAATGAAGCCTCATCAAAAGTTCAGTCTGAACCACCTATAACCTACTTATAATATCTCTTATTGAATATAACTATAAGTAAATACGAATCTCTAAACAATCAATATCCATCACTGATATGTAAATATGGCAATTCTTTAAATAGTTTTTTGTGTAAAGACACATACATGAAAATAATCAATTGCCCATTCTGTTTTTTACCAGATAATTTAATCTTAAATTCGGTGACATACTTTCAAAGGTCTCTCAGTTAATGTGCAATGTGGTCATACACACACTGGTGTCAATGATACAAATGCTTTATGAAGAGCAGTCATCATCATCATAAGTAAAGTTTGATGAGCTCATCACTGACAGCAGAGGGCGTCAGCACACCAAGGTCAGTAAAGAGTAATGTGATGAGGGATGGAGGGGTGTAGTCGATCATGGGGTGCTCTTGGTTCAGATCTTTCACCGTTTTCAAGATATCTGCTTTATACTGAAAGACAAGAAACGAGCGATATTATGCATCTATTCTGTATAATGTGTGCAAATAAATAAGCATTCTGTTCAGTTACCTTGAATCTGTCAGGTACGTCTTGCTGGTTAAGAGGGTAGAGTCGCACAAACTTAAAACTTTCTGCCACCACATAAAATGGTTTGTTGTGTGCCTTGGAGCACACAGCCATCTGATAGGTTCCAATCTGCAAAACAAATGGAATTATATTAGAAAATATTTCGAAATTAATGCAACAATGAAAACAACAGTTACATGCATTTTATTTTAAGACAAGACACTAAACAAAAATATGTTTCAGACCTTGTTTATGACACCTCCACTTTCCACAACGCCCTCAGCACCAACAATTACCAGGTCAACCTTCTCCATTACATACCTGAAAATCACACCAAATAAGCAGCAAATGTTTATACACAACCAAACACGTAAAAAGCCACGACGCAAAATCCCAAGTTTAAGTTTAGCTCACCTTCAAGAGAATAGAAATGTTCATACTATTGGTATTTCTGATTAATAGTTTTTGGAATGACCAATTAATTAATCTAAACGCTAAATAGTAGTACAAAAATTAAAGTAAAAACTTACCCAACTGCAGCGTCGAGCACCACTGTGACGGGTATATTGAGGTTGCGTAATTTTTTAGCCATAAGTTTACTAAGGAGCAAAAGGGGAAAAACATTCAGAAAAGACTAACAATAAACTTCTATGTAAACAAAATACAAAAGCAAACATTTTCATAGTGAGCATAGGGAACATACGGATTCTCGAGGTCGTGATTTTTATGTTATTTTTCCTAGTAAGACGTTGTATAATTAAGTTTAATAACAGTTTTTCATTTTAAAAATAAAAACATAAAATTCCTTTATACAAAAATGAAAACTTTTGCATATATATTACCGTTTAACAGAATAATAAAAAATAAACAGTAGGAAAAACAGAATAGAACTAGTTTTATTCAACATGTCCTAAGAAACACTACAGAAATGTACAAATTAAATGAAAAAAAATGAATAATAAAATAGGCTTCATAGTAAGAATTACATATAAATTGGTTCAAAATGAAAATACAAAAGTGATTCAGATTGTTTTTTATTATCATTATTGTAAGACTTCTAATAAGCCGTTTATGTTCAATTATGACTGTTTATGTGAATGCTCCTAACGATTTTTAAGCTTTTACGGCTTTGAAGATACTTGATTTTAAATATCAATAACGACTCCTAAAAGGTCTTCCTTTATAGTCATACATGGATAGAAAACTACAAGTCAAAAAGAATATGCAAAAACAGATAAAATGTTTAAATCTGAAGCCACTGTGCTTAGTTCCATTATTACGGTACAGCATGTTATCTTTGTAGGGCAGAACAGTAGACAGCAACAGACACTCGAGCAGTGTTGTAAAGACTCACCCTGCTGAATCCGGCTGTGATTCAGTGACATATACCGTGAAGCGTTTGTTATCAGCTGCTGCGTTTTCCAGAACTTTTAAAACCACTCGGGACGATGAGTGTGTCAGGATTTTCTGCAGATGGAAGGCAGGAATGAGTATCACCAAAAGAATGACAAGAGGCATGCCCTAGTTCCTCTACTGCTGTACTTACAGCTCCGTCTTTGATAAAGGTGTGGCACAGTTTACCCACTTTGCCCCTAGAAAGGGAGATTTTCTTCAGGAAGAGTTCACCTCGCTCTATCATCACATTCTTACATTGTGAGAGATCCTGTGAAAAAGGGAGAAACAGCAGATGGAGGCGGCATTACTCTCCCATTTCAATACGCTTGTCTCTGTCGAACCTCTGCAGTGAAATCTAAATCCTGGAATTTGTTGCGATCTTAACACATTTAACAGCTGCAATATTAAATACACAGCAACTAGACTGACTGAAGTGCTGAACTGACCGGATGTTCCAGTGACGTGAGGCTGATAAAGCGCAGGAAGAGCTCTCCTCCAGAAGAAACCGCCACTGATGAATCGGTCTCTTCAAGCCTTTGTATGGCTTTTTTCATGTTCTCTCGCAGGCCAAGGATCGTCTCACCTAGAGAAGGACAAGCATCGGTTCACATGTGCATCTGAACACTTTCCTAAAAAACAAAACAAAACTCACTTTGATCTCTTTTGAGGAATTCCAGCAGCGATCGTATAGCAGCCACCGCTGAAGCCACATCTGGGTCTTCTCTGATCTGCGCTCGGAAATATTCCACCAGTTCTGAGAGGGACATTTTTTTTATACATGAATATGTTTCATTGTTTGGCTAAATGGAGTTTGAAAGTAAACAACATTAAATTCCCATTGTGAGAATGTGAAGGCAAAGCATTACGAACATAATAAATACTTCAATAACACTCTGGCCTGTTAGTTTCTGTAACACTTTACAGTAAGGTTTAACTAATTCAATTACTTTTTCATACATTAGTTTACACAATGAAGCGGTTTTAAATATTACCTTATCTTAATTTCAACGTTTGCACATTCCTAAAATGTTAATGTATTGTAGTGTGTGTTAAATTTATATAAACTAAAATTACATATGGTTCATTGTTAGCTAACGCATTAATTGATGTTAAGAAGTGATAACTCGTACTGTAAAGTGTTACCAGTAAATGTTAAAACAATTGAATAATTTAAGCGTATTTTAGTTAATGTTTAATAAATAAATACGCAACATCTGCCCTAATGTTGTTTACAACATAACGGACCGAACAACATAACTAATTAAATTCATAAACTAGAAGATGATCTGGCGACCACAGCTACTAGAAAACTGGCATGACCCGTTATTGCAATGCTTATATGATACTTTGCGTTGTCTTTCTCAAAACTCACCTCCTTCTTCCATATTAAAACTCCTCAGCGCGTCTCTGTTGATGAATGATATGATTCACGGGCAAATATTCACTTACAACGCTTTGCTGATGCAATGTTCTCTCATGACACTCTACGAGACTGAACCCGATATAATATTTTGACTTTGCCAAAAGAATAAGGCTTATGCTATTAACTCGAATTCAAATGAGCGATTTTGTCAACAGAATGACGCTAGTTTGATCAATTTACTTAAAATTATCAACGCCATGCAGCAAGATAGTGTACTTGCGCATGCTTCTTCTTCTTTAATGACGGATGGACCATTTTTGGAATGTACCGCCGCCTACAGGGTTAAAACGAAAAAGCACCTAGAATTATTATTTTTTCTTCTCTTTAGCTTCTCTCTAAGCTATGTAATACTATTCTCAAAATACATCTATATTTATCGATGGATATATTTACTATTATATGAAATAAAACATAGAAGAATATGGAGAATTAAGGGTGGTTATTTATTTTACAAAAGCATTTTATTGCCTGCTCCACCACAGAAGGTGGCGGTGTGCACTTATTTAGTTGGTTCGCAAACCCGTCAGTGAATTCACAGAAGAAGATGTCATTATGAATCGGAGCAACACAACTTTAACATTCTGGAGAAAATACCAACTGAAATACCTCTCCATTGCGATTTAGAGATAAAAGAATCGCAATAATGGCCTCTGGTTTGTAAATCAAATAGACCATGTTTTAAAAATGTATTCAAAAGTAAACAATTCTGCATTTAACTTGTTATTTGTTTATAAATTTGTGGAAGAGTATTTGACTGGAGTGCACGAATTGTGATGCTCTTAAAGTAGACATGTAAAACATTACGTCACGTGTGATATATGTGACTAATCACGATCATTAATGTTTGCAGATGACGAAATTAATATTCTGGTCGTTGTGTTAGATGTCAACCCTATTTGGTGGGGTCAGCAAGCTCAGCGGGAACCTCAGGTATTTTAATTTTTATATAATGTAATTTTGACCCTATAATGTTTCCTTATGATTACTTATTTACCTTATTTTTATATTTTTAAAGTTCACTCTTTCAACATGCCTGGATTCTTTGATGGTCCTGGCAAATGCCCATTTAGTCATGTCAAGAACCAACAAACTAGCCGTCATTGCAAACCTGTATCAAAACAGGTAAACAATTAACTGTTCATATATATCTCTACAAAAAGTAACAAATTTATTCTGAAACTATAAAAAAATGTTTCTTTTTAAGCCACTTTCTATATCCAAGTAAGCAGTGGAAATCGGGGGATGAAATACCTGCAAGTAGTGATGGCAAATATGAACTTCTGTCAGTTACCAATGATCTCTTTGCGGAAGAGATCAAGAATCTCATGGACAGAAGTAAGTTGTTTAATTAATTAATTAATTCTAGTTAGTCGGGTAAAAGAAATGTTATTACGTTTGCTGGGTGATTGACTGCATCTAGCATAATATCTAACGCCATTCTTGACAGTTTTAGTTTTTTTGCATTGTTTTAATGGATGAGATTACAAGAGAATAATAATGTTTTTATTTTCTTTATTAACAGCAGAGGTCAATGGCAGTCAAACAGACAGCTTGTTGGCCGTATCACTCGCCAAAGCTCTGTGCTGTATCCTCAACCTCAGCAGCTCAGATTTTCTCTTTTTATTTCAATTTAGACCGGAAAGTATTTTGTGAATTAGATTTGATATTTAAAATACAGACTTCTGTTCTCTTTAATTTCTGACTCAGATATTCATCGAATCTCAAAGGATGTGCAAGGTAAACACATCTTCCCCTGGATTATGCTTCACAACATAATCAAACCTAAGCACATCGTGCACAACTTCCATAGTTTAGAGTGACCGTTATGTGCTCTTCCTATACTACATGTTTAAATAGATCTTATATAGTATTTGTAACCCTTAGACTGAACTCTTATGCTTTTACTTACAGCTGGACAGGATTTGAAATCAAGGATTCTGGTAAAAACATATTTGGGATTAAGAGTGAAACATGCAACGTTTAGTTCTGCAGCTGTGTTTCATTGTTTTTCAGGTAATAAAAGCTGCTGAGGATTCTACGTTACAGTACATGAACTTCATGAATGTGATCTTTGCAGCACAAAAGAAGGTGGAATTAACACATGAGCTAGCATCATAGATTATGTATTCTTATATTTAGGAAAATGCTTCCATTATTTAACTTTGATTGTCCCTGTTTTCAAAGAATATCCTGATTGATGCCTGTGTGCTGGATGCTGACTCAGGACTACTGCAGCAGGTATTGTGTTTGATCACAATAAATGCGTTTTATTAAAATTGTTGATATGTCCAATTTGTAAAGCTGAAGATGATGATACCAAAAAATACATCAATGTGTAGAAACGTGATTACTCTTTTAAATAATGGTGCAAATGATTGTTCAGACAACACATAAAAAATAGACAGATTATGCATCCTTCTACAAGTTTTTTCCCACTAGTCTGAAATTATGTTATGGAGGTAAAGTAGCCTCAGAATTTCAAATCTCAATCTTAATATTTTGCCTGCAGTGTCTTACCTTAAAGTAGAAGCAGGTATCATTGTTTATAGTGGCACTTGTTTTTAATTTAAACTAAATGCATGACAATTTTTCCAACATGTAACATTTGCAAGTGCATTAATTAGTTCTTTCTCGTAAAAGAGGTTAGACACTAGCCTGGTTCCCCGCGACTATTAAACTCATAGGAGCTTAGTCTGGCCAAGCTACCTTACTACCCGCCTTCTGGGAGGTGGGTTTAACCTGCGTCCATCAGATGCCTCTGTATACTACTGGAGGAATCTACAACCAATCAGACCACTCATTCCGATGACGTATGCGTAGCGGCAGAACCTGAAGCCACCGTAACCTTCATTAAAGCAGTAGGAAAATGTCTTTACTTACTTTAATTACTTCTGCTCCTTTTTCAAAGAAAAGCCATCATGAGAATTTCTCAAGACAGCTGCAACAGCAGAGTCGATCGATTGTTGTTGCTCGGTACACGCCATGTTTGAAACGGTTCTCAGACACAGAACTGCTGCGTCATCGCGTTACACCCGCCTCACTCGTTTCTTATTGGTTCCCATTTTTTTGGGAACTGAAATGCTCTAAAACAGCAGCTTGGCCAGACTGACGCTACATTCTTTCGCGAGCAAAGTTAAAGGAAGTATGGGCGGGCCCAGGCTAGTTAGACACTGTATTGATTTTAAAATGTCTAACTGTATTACTTTTAATAGACATTTTGTCAGCTGTATGTTGTTAAACAACATAAACACACTGTACTTTAATCCTTCAGACTTTTTTAATTCCGATGAAACATTAAATATGGCTATTTTTATTTGCAGCTTTTATGATGCACATTTGCATTAATCATGTAATAAATATACCATACATCATCATCATGTATTGATTAAATATTATGATTAAATGTGAAACTATTTACATTTCTGTTTGTCTTTTTACAGGCTTGTGACATAACTGGAGGCTTGTATCTCAGAATTCCCCAGAAGATTGCTCTCACGCAGTATTTGTTGGTGAGAAGTTTGTCAAGTTTTGAACCATCCAGGCCATTTTATGTTGTTTTCTATTTTAATTGTTCTGTTGCTGAGACTGTAACTGCTGGTTGTGTGTCAGTGGGTGTTTTTACCAGACGCAGACCAGAGATCCCAGCTGTTGTTACCTCCTCCGGTGCATGTAGACTACAGGGCCGCCTGCTTCTGCCACCGCAATCTGATTGAAATTGGCTACGTCTGTTCAGTGTGCCTTTCCAGTATGTCTCCATCTACCCCTTATAAACTCTTTTCTGTTTGAATATATTGTGGGGTGTGATTTAATCCTGTGGTCTTCAGTGTCACATGATCCTTCAGAAATCATTCTCAAACATTTCTGATTAATGTTGAAAATTGATTTTCAGTATTATTTGAAGAATACAGAGTTAAAAATAAAGCATTTATTTAAAATAGAACTGTTTATATTTATATTATTCACTGCTCATGTTTACAGTCTGAATACCGTGAACTGAATACGGTCACTGACATGATGACGTGTCTCTTAAAGGAATAGTTCACCCAAAAGTGAAAATTATTTAATAATTTACTCACCCTCAAGTAGTTCCAAATCTGTATGAACTTCTTTGTTCTGCCGATGCCAAAGAAAGATGTTTAAAAAAAAAAAAAAAAATGAACCAGGCTGTTTTGGTCACCACTGATTTCCATAGCAGGGGGAAAAGAAATACAATGGAAGTCAATGGTGACCCAAAACTATTTTCTAAATATCTTTGTGTTCATCAGAACAAAGACATTCGTACAGACTTGAACTACTTGAGTGTGAGTAAAGGATGACAGAATTAGAATTTTTTGGTGAATTATTCCTTTGAAAAATAGTTTTTATTAGCGTGAACTTTTTAAAATGTATCTTTTTAGAGACCATGAAATATATCAAAAGATCCTACATAGCAGAGAGATTTGAATGTGTGGTTTAACTGTTGCATCTTTTCTTCCTTTACCAGTATTCTGTAACTTCAGTCCAATTTGCACAACATGCGAGTGAGTCTTTTTAACGTTTGTTTTGAACCATGTCTGAAAGATCTCCGGCCTTCCATTTTACATTCAACCTTTAACATTGTGTTCTTCTGTTCATAGGACTGCTTTTAAAATGCCACTGCCTCAGATGGCCAAAACAAAGAAGAAAAAAGTTAAACCTGCAAACTGACCTCATCAATAAATGTGTGTTGCGTTTAGTATTTTGTTGAATAGCATACTTTTTTACTGTGATTTGGAACTGTTGAAAAATAGTAATGTTTACTTGAACAATATGTTTTGGTATTGTAGCCAATGCTTTAAATAAAAGATCTCTGAATAAAAGCCAGAGAAGCACATTCGTGTCAAGTGTCATGTTTCAGTCGAGTGGATTTCACTACAAATGAGCTAGATTTATGAAAATTATCAAACAGTAACTGTTTATAAAGTTAGGTCTTAAACTAAATATCAACACAGTGTATATATATCTATATGTATATACAGAGATGTATATCTATATAGATATGTATAGATCGATCTATCTATATATACACACACACACACATTACAGTACAGTTTTTATTACCAAGCGGTGCAAAAACACTTCAAATACTCCTCACTGCAGAGACCAACAAAATGACTTCCTGTTTATAACAACTTATTGGTCATGGTGGGATTTCTGTACCCTTCTGCCAACTACAGACCAACTTCATCTCCACTGTAAATGTACAGAAACCTGCATTAGAGACGACAGTCTTCGGCTGCAAGGGACATTTAGATCTGAAACTTGGTCAAACACTCCCAAGATCCTTAGTTGATGTTCACTGTCGTAAAGAGATGGTCCATACTAAATAATCCTTGTGCTTTGGTGCCATGATGCCATTTATAATACGCTGAAAAAATCTGTCACCTGGATTGGGGGTGGGGGGGGGATATATACTCAATATGTGGTTTATGTGGTGTCAACATACATACACAGAAACTAAAAGAATACTTGTACATACAGCATTTTGTATTTAGCAAAGACCTTTATGCAAAGCGACTTATAAATGAGGAATTGAAACAATTTAGTTAATGCACAAAAAAGACTCTGTCAGAGATGTTCTGAAGAAGGCATACCTTTGTTAAGAGATCGCCTTGAACCTTACTGTCCTTCTCAAACTCTACTTCAGCATCCAGAACCAGCACCGGCACCTTTGCCAGATGCTCAAAATGAACCCTATGATGAGGAAGAGAAGAGCACATATCAAGTACATGCTACCGTCCGTCATCATCACTAGCTTACATGCAAAATTAAGTGTTTTCCAAAAATATTAGAACACTAGTATTTTCAGCATTTAAAATTTGTTTTATTAAGTCTGTCATCTTTTGCTATAGTGTGTCAGCATAAAATATAAGTTGTCATTTCCTAATATTAGTTTTGCCATCAATATCTGAACGGTCGTCGAGATCCGAGTGATCATAGGTGTGGGCTTTGGACTAGAGAAGACATATACCCGGGAACCAGGAATGTTACAGACACAAGTGGCGCAGTTTAAGACTCAAGTGTATATTTATAGTGTTAGACAGAAGTGAAAGATTTCAAAATATGACAGTCATGTTTCAAGTAAATATTGAGTAATGTCAAAAGCAAAACGTATCTAGCGCAAAAGGAACAGGATGTTCTTTTGAATCTCTTTTGGTGAGAAAGCACATGGTGGTACAACTAACAAGTAAGAGCACTCACTTTGTACTTTTGTTGATGAGCCAGTCTTCATGTTTTATGTGGAGTTTTTCGAGGTAGTCGAGCTGAATTCCCTGTTCCTCTATTCGACCTCGTCTGCCTAACCTCTCCATACAGGTCTGGAGAACATAACATTAAAATGCATTAACTCGCATTTAATGATTCTCAAGGAGATTAATGAAAGCGATGCACACCTCTGGAGATGCTCGGAGATATACGATGCCCTCCAGTTGAATTCGATGACCAAACTGCTCAACAAGAAAGGAGTGCCAATCCTGATACACAGCCCACTCGGTCGAATTTATACAGCCAAGCTCAAACATGTTTAAAGCAAAGATGTACCTGAGAAAGGAATGGAAATCATGTTTAGTTTCCAACAACTGTTTCCAGTACATGAGTACACAGTACTCTCGAGTACATTCAGTAGTACTTATATTTGAACCGTATCTCAAATGTAAACTGATGTAAGTATGGAGTTACATATAGTGGGGTCAAAAAACCCATGCTATGCTAATGTGTACTTGATTTTTCCCATGGGTAAACCTATTTTAGTATGTAAAAACAGGAACGTATTTTATCTGATTTAAAGAAAAAAGTATTTACTAATAGTATAGCAAGTATTTTTTTAACAATATTTGAAAAAGCTACCGATCAATAGGACTAACTATGAATTATACACTGTCAATGAAAAGTTGACCTAACCATCACCTGTCACTGTAGACAGAGCGCTCGAACACCTGCACCGCCGAGCCTGTGGACTGCAGTAATCTGGCAGCAATGGGCTGCAGTTGTGTACGCATGCGACTCATACAGGAGAACGTCTGGAAAGTGTAGGACCAGCGCTTTGGATCATGATACATCATCTCCAACAGGTTACTGGATGATTGCTGAGCACTATCTGCTGTCTGCTCCACATAAAGGAAAACACATTAGTGTATGTAACATATACAGTTGAATATTAAAACACTTCAAAATAGCACACTTATAATATTTTTACAAGCGCTTGTTTTTTTGTTCACTTTTTGTACATCACCGAATCAATAAAATACACCTGTGATTAATAGAATTAGAATAAACCTACATAAGTTACAAACCTACAATTAATTACAAAAAGTTGTTAGATATTTTTAGATCATACAGGCTCTATTTGATGTACTTTCTAGAGTTTAACATACATAGCCGGGATATAATCTTACTGTAAGAGGGTTAAATAGCACTTCACTGCACTGTCACTGTTGATTTGTCGATTATGTGTGCTGTAGGGACACTGACCTCAGTGGTTTGGTCCACATTTTGCCATTTGCTGACGGGCTCTGCTATCACTTCCCAATTCTGTCCTGCATTCTGTAGCAGCTTGGCAAATGTTGACTTCCCGACCGCTTGTTCAGAGGACACACACACTTAACGTTACGTTACCAACTAAACTTTAAAGCGCCACTGCTTCACCTGAGAACCGGTCTGTTGATGTGTTCAGGCCAAATTAAATAACCATGAATTGATTATTTTTAAAATTTCATTACACTCATATAAACATTAATAATTTGTCAAAAACACTACAATAAGCAAGACATACCAATGTTTCCTTCGAGAGAGACTCTTTTTATTTCATTGCTTCCGACCGTACTCGTGTGGCTGCTCGCAAAACGGCGAAAAGCAGAGCTCGAGAAAAAGCGTTTTATCGCTCTCATACTCAACTCTGACATCACGCAAAAACTATATTTACATCATTTATATATGTCTAAGACCATTTTATTTGCACCAAGCATCTTAGCAGAAACATGCTTCCGGGTGAGTTTCAAAATAAAAGTTTCACTTTTTCCATTTAAAAAATATCAACCTCAGAACATCGTTAAAAAATAACATGTACAAAAAAAAAAAAAAACTAAATAAAAAAAATATTTTACTACAATAATCCTTATAGTGCATCTTTTATAAGATGTCTAATACAAGTAATGCAAAATACAGTGTAATTCATGAAGAAAAAAAAAAAAAAGTTCAAACAATCATTTTGATGTTTAGAATGACATGGGAATTTTTACTAACATACATTTTCTATAGCCTAAACATTACCAATGCTTTCGAAAATCTGATATAGAACATGGTAGAAAGTCATTATAAATAAAATAAAGGAAAAATGAACTTGATGGTTCCATTACGCATGAAATACTGCTTAACGGTCTGAAAAGAAATCTAGAGCTTCACCTAAAACCAAAATAATCTCTAATAATCTTCACTGTTGAATATGCAACCACATACAAATGAAAACATAAAAAAACTATTTGTCTTCAAACTTATACAAAAATTAAAAATAAAAAAATTCATATTGATCCCTTCCTCCAATACATCTTTTTTTCACGCATTATAAAAGTACTGACTAAAAATGCTGGTTTTATTTTTACTTCCATCAAAACTAAACTCTGATATATTTGCTTTATATCCCAGTCCATTACAAATACATTAAAAAGCTCCACAGTGTAATACTGACAACAGAACAAACAGATAGAGGAAATCCACACATAAATCAAGAGTTTTTCAGGACGACTACTTCTATGAGCTTCAGGAAGCACAGCTGAGACACAACGAAGACAATCAGCGTGCACAAAACAAATTCAGACTCCGAAAACTGGACAGGACTAAAGAAAGGCTTTCTGGAAACTGCATTAAGGCTGACCAATATGGAATTCATATCAGTGTCTATCTATCCTTGCTGCCTAGTTTCTCAATAAGGTCCTGCAGGGGTGCCAGCTCTCTGCGATCAATGAGATTGAACTCCTAAAAAAAGAAAAGAAAAATTGTAATCAGCTCAAGAGTATTGATCCAACAATTTAGACATTGTCACTCATGACCTATGCGTGTGTGTTAATGCACTGACCTGTACAAAGAAGATAAAATGCTTGAAGGAGGTGTTAAGATGAGCTTCCTCCTGAAGCTGCATGACGGAGTCAAAATGCTGATGGTAAATATGAGCATAAACCCTGAACAGACGCTTCAGTATAGTTTTTGCAACTGACATGAAGTTCTTCGGGAAAGGAACGCCTGGAGGGAGTAAAACGTCCAATAAATGAAAGAGCCTTGATGACAAGCTTACACTGCATAACAACTGGAATCAAACAAACCGATCTTAGACGGGAAGAGAGTTTCATCATCCAGCTGATCCTGAACCCAGGTCATCAAGTAGTCAATGTACTTGGGAGCAGAACACTTGATGGGCTTTTTGATGTTGGTGCCGTCTGCCCAGTGATATTCATATCTTTATGGAAAAAGTCATTACATTTTAGACAAAATATCCACCATTTTTATAACAAACATTTCAGGCAGCATAAAAATGTATAAAATTTCATATTTTTTTTAATATTGTTTCTCTTTTTCCTGAAATTGCTAGTGAATGTCACACTGGAATAAAACTGGTTGGCTTTGACTTTAACGCAGCTTAATTTTGTTTCCTGCCTTGTAACACATTTGGTGTTCCTGGACAAAAATGATACAAAATGTCTTGTTATATGCCGTGGCCACATATTGGTATCAATCATCTTATCAACTTGTTTTCTTTCAATTAGCACAGGTTTTGTATTTGTATGGAATTGACTGATTGGCTGCCTCATTGATCTGAGTTTATGCACCTCAGTTTTTGAATGCTAAAGCATTATCTGTGGATTATTTTGGCAATGTTCACTCAGCTTGCATGAACTCGTATCAACAAGGCAGACAATCAATCGGTTCCAAAAAAGGATACAAAAGCCTGTGCTATTTGAAGGAACAACAAGTTGAGATTGAATCCAATATTCTGTGATGATATAGAATGATGAGACATGTTGTAAAAGCTGGTCATCTTTAACTGGACTTTAAAGAAAGGGATTTTCAGCACAGAATAAAGCTTAAGAGACAATTCTAAAGCATTGAAAAGAAGCTTTTTTATTTTACCTGGGCCCCGCAGACATAACAGAGCAGCTGGTTTCTGTGCAAAATTCAGTGATTGTGCCATAGAGCATGTTGATCTGGTTGAAAAAGTCCACAGCTGAAATAAATGCACATGAATTAATTCACATAGTCATTTGTTTTCTCAAAAATACGTTTACTGACAAACTCACTGTTGACACAATGTAAAGGTATAGGAGATGAAGACTGGCATGGTGTTATTTGGTGATAAAAATACAGTAATGTAATTGTTATGGTTATTCTCTGATTTAAATGTACCATAAAAAGTGTTTGATGCTGACACATTGTTATCATTGATACACTGTTGGGTATGGGTCACTGACCTATAAATTAAATAAATATTGTCCTTCTAAATCACCTATTTTACTAAAAATAAAAACGGAAGAAGGTTTCGTTGCGAAATAGATCCTTGTGGTTTCTGTTCAAAAGAGAATGAAACTAGCAAGAGTTTTTTTTTTTTTTATTCAGTCACACTGCAGTTCTGGCAGGTTCCTTATATCTGGGTAAACACTGAGACGAGCAATCCTACATTTGATTTATTTCATGTTTTGATTTATGTAGATGTCAAAGATGGTCAACATAGTCATCATTATGGGTAAATATCATACATATACTTTCAAGTGGCTTAAATCCACCTCAATGCGTTTAAAAAAAATTATGCATTTTTTATGCATCTTAGGATGCAGGCTTTTTCTTAAGATAAAGTCATTTATATAAAAATAAATACACAAATACAAATTTAAAATATATATTTTTTATTGTTTTTTATAACGTTTTCATTTTTATCACTTGAAGGATACACTTATGTGTATATTATGATGCATGTATTTTAGGCTTCCGCATGCAAGTTAATGTAAATTTGAATTGCTTAATTAAAAACAAAAACAACTCACTATTGACAGCAATCCATTCGTTAAGGTCCTCTCCCTCTGGTAACATCACCGCAGCTCGGAGATTTCCGCTTCCTAATGTGGCCTCTGCATGTTTCAGCAGTTCATACTGATGAGAGCCTTCTGGGATATTCTTCTTGGGCTTGAAAGTCTTTGATGAACGGCTTCCACTACAAAACAAAGTCACAACAGCCAATTCTACTAGAAAAACGCACAGATTAAACTGACTACAAGCAATATATTCATATAGGACGAATGTAAGAATTTAAAAGTAAAAAATATGTAACGTTCAAAACAAGCTAACTTAAGTCGAAGTTTTCATGCTAAACACAGGAACAGACATGTCAACCGGAAATGTTGAAAGTTCTACGTTATCAGCGCGAGCAGATGTTTATTTGTTGATGGACGTGCTTCCATATTTCTAATTCGTCTGAGAATATAAAGCTGCTTGGTAATACATCTTTAATACGCGATTATGGCAAGAAAGAAAAGGTTAACGTACTGTTGCAGCGGCTAAAATACTTACAATAAGAAACTCATCTCCGGCTCTGTTTCTCTTCAAAACTGCTTTTAGAAGGCAATGCGATCTTCTACGACTATAAAGTTAATCCTCAAAGGCCACTAAACACCATTTATAAGTTACTCTTCGAAGTTCGGTGTTTTGCAGACGAAAGATATAAGTAGGCGTAGAAACTAGAGACTCAGGAAATGTCTACGATTGGTTCCCCGCGAGTGCCATGTAAGCACAGAAAGAAAGCGCGTGGTTACGTGCAAACTTCCTCATTTACACGGATCGAAAATTGTTACAAGTATTCGGTACTTGTGACCACACTTCATAAACAATTATTAGTGAAACTATAAATAAAAAAGCCACCTGGCAGCTAAAACCTTGTAGTTATACCGCGCATGCGTGTTTCGGTCAAGGGGCGGTAACGTTAGTTTGTCCTCGCGGATAATATAGTGACGCAATGGCCACGCACGGGGCAACGGGGTTATAAACTGATACTGAATTTTAGTGTGCTCACCTTTCTGCCTTATTTCTACCAGGTCGGTTTTGGGTCGCATAGGTGCGATTTAGCGGTTTTCAATCTTTTTTTTTTTATATCTTATTCTTATTTATAACACCCACTAATGGCTAACGTTACACTCCGGGCATTGCGGAAACTATGCCGGCATTCTCACTATCAGGCATGCAGTTTTCATTTCTCATCTTCACGGTAAGTGTCCGAGAGCTGTCTTATGTTACGTTACTGTCATTAGTGATAGAATAAACCCGGGCTACGAATGTCACAGCGTTCTGATCCGCTCTCGTTAAACCGGCTGTCACGTACAGCGGAATCGTAATTCTGTATCAGTAATACAGTTGTGATTATCTCACGGTATTACACTTAGTTTCTTGATAAAACGTGTCATCTGCGACTTCTCTTTCGATGTTTTAGTTACGTAACAAACGCCGGTTTAATTGTTCGCTTCACTGTGCGCCCCCGAGCGGCTCGCCGGCTCCCGGAGCTCCCGGCTGATGTAATGTCATTAACTGCTTGCAAGCAGCCGGCGTCAAGTTTCCACAGAGGGACCCCTCTCTGCTAATTTCAGTGCTCATGTGTTGAGTTTCCTCTGGGTAGTTGTGCATGACTGCTCAAATTCAGCACATACTCGTTTTCATTTATGCTCCGCGTGGTCATGAATTTTATGGGATTAATTTAAACTTTCTACACATGACTTGACTGAGGCGTCTTCAATTAAGCCACATTTAAGCAGCAAGGCATTTAAAGTTTTTTGTGTATCTTCGACATAGATTGCATGCAGAGTATACATTTGGTCACGCATGCATTCTGCGGGATTCGAACCCATAACCTTCGCGTGACCAGCACAGTACTGTTTCAAATGTCTTCTGAATAAAAAAAAAAAGAATAATCACAATTTTTTTACATTTTTCGAGAATATCCAAAACAGTTTTACAAAAAACAATTCAAGAGTTTTACACAAAGTATCATCATATTTGAAAATTGTCAATTGTTATGAACACTTTTAGGAAACTCGAGGCTTTTGTAAATGAATGCAGAGAATAGTAAAATTTCAGTTTTTGCATTGATTACCTGTTTTGTGTATAAGTAAGTCTACAAACAAGACCTCTACATTTATGTTGAATAATTTAGAAGACTCGTTTCTCCAAAGCACTTTACAAGCAGTGTCCTGTTATATTATTGTCCAAATGTCTTTATTTAGACTGTTGTCTATCACACCAGCACAGTGCTTATCTTTAGGCAACAGCTTTGAACAGATGAATTCCACTGAAACACTATATTTTTCAAACTTATTTTTCTGTATGTAGCCAAAGTTAGCCAGAGCAGAAGCAGATTTGTAGTTATTTGCAGTGACTCCTCAATGTTTTATTTTCCAGACAAGAGGCGGTGATCATCTCAGGCAGGAAACTGGCACGGCAGATCCGTAACGAGGCACGTGATGACGTGGAGGAGTGGGTCGCTGCTGGAAACCGACGGCCTCACCTTAGTGTAGTGTTAGTGGGTGATAATCCAGCCAGTCACTCGTACGTTCTCAATAAGACCCGAGCAGCAGCAGAAGTGGGTAAGATATGTTTCAAGGCCAGATGGGAGTCATTTCCTTTTCATTCAAAGCAACTTGTGAAATAGTATTTAGAGTATTTACACAAATGTTTGGTTGTGTGGACAATTAGTGTAGGAACAGTTTTTGCCTTCATTTGTATTTTGATAAAAGCCTGGTTTGAAACGACACGAGAGTGAGCAAATTATGACAGAATATTTGTACCTACATATTAATTAAGTTAAATAATAAATAATTAAGTTTTTTTAAAATATGAAATGGATGAATTGAAAGTTATAGTCAATGGAAATGAAAAGCAGCCACAAGTCTGTTTTTGTCATCAGTATTGCTGTAGTATGTTAGAGATGGGTGTCACTTTTCACTGTTGGCTGTATACAGTATGTAAATCTATTTTGAGTGTACATGTGACTCCTTACAGGACCTTACACTCTGGCACTACACAAACTTACACAAGCAAATCTGACTAGAGTAGCACTTTGGGGCCTTTTTATAAATGGATATATATGATTTATATATGTTTATATAATACATATATTTGCATGTTGTATCATTACTCTTTCTTGTTCTCTGTAGGCATTAGTAGCGAGACTATCCTGAAACCTTCTAGCACTGGTGAAGAGGAGCTACTTGACCTTATCGAGAAACTCAACTCAGACCACAGAGTAGATGGTCTGCTAGTACAGCTACCGCTTCCTGGTAGGTTAACTGGAGAGCTGTACTGATGTAGTGCCTCGTTGGTTATTGGACTGCTATTCCAGATTTAAAAGCTTCCTCTAGACTTGAATATTATTTTCAGTTATATTATAAGATTGTCGAGTACTTTTAAATGGTTTCCTCTCATATACAGATCACATTGATGAGCGACGTATATGCAATGCTGTGTGTCCTGGGAAAGATGTCGATGGTTTCCATGTGGTCAACGTTGGTCGCATGTGTCTGGATCAGTCAACTATGCTGCCTGCCACTCCTTGGGGGGTTTGGGAGATTATCAAACGCACAGGTGAGAAACCCATTACTTAACCAACTAATGATACAGTGTCATTTGGACCCCAGGAGTTTGTTTGAAAGCTGTTGGACTTGGTATTTTTATTTGGTGATTAAAAATGATCCCTCAAACGGTGTGGATAGTTGAGGTGCTGCAATCATTTTAAGCAATTAGATGCAGATATTAAAATGGGTGGACAAATCCTATAGACATGGACACCCAATTAAGCAACCATCTAGGGCAGATTGCCCCAAATGAGGGTTTGTACACAACTAATGCAATGCAAATCACAGTTATTGAATAAAAGTCTGCAATTTAGCAAAGAATTATCTGTTTCAAAGCAGTTCAGTTTTCAATAAATTCTCCTCACAAACTCCTCCTGCTCTGAGTTTAACAAGCATTTCAAGAATGCAATGTGCATTTGCTTTATTTACAAATGTACATAATTTCCAACATTACTGTATGTTCAGTGTGGCTGTGAATGTTTGTCATGCTGACCAAACCTGTATTTTGTCATAGGCATACAGACGCTGGGTAAGAACGTGGTAGTTGCTGGTCGCTCCAAAAATGTTGGGATGCCCATTGCAATGCTGCTACACACAGATGGCAGACATGAAAGGCCAGGAGGTGAGTCTGTGAGGAGAGACAAAGCAGAAGCATTTGAGTGCAGTTCTGATGAG
The DNA here is from genome assembly GCA_032361145.1 of Enteromius fasciolatus. Classification (NCBI taxonomy): domain Eukaryota; kingdom Metazoa; phylum Chordata; class Actinopteri; order Cypriniformes; family Cyprinidae; genus Enteromius; species Enteromius fasciolatus. The sequence goes on from JAUMHR010000049.1 coordinate 21,555,684, forward strand.
CTTTGGCCACAAGGCAATTATTATAAAGCATCCTGCCTTTTTTGTTTCAGGTGATGCCACCGTGACCATCTCCCACCGTTACACTCCCAAAGAACAGCTCTGTCAGCATACACAGATCGCAGACATTATCGTCGCTGCTGCAGGTTCAGATTTCAATTCTCTTATGAAACCCTCTTTTAATAACCATTTATTGCATGTTTACCGCAATGTGCACACAGGGACCCAGATTCACAAACACTGTTAACTCCCTTTAGGTATTCCCAACCTCATCACTGCTGATATGATAAAGGAGGGTGCAGCAGTTATAGATGTTGGAATCAACAGAATATTGGACCCCTTGACTGGGAAGAACAGGCTTGTTGGTGATGTGGACTTCGAAGGTAATGAGGAAGCGCAACTAGTACTGTGATTGGTGTAATAATGGGATAAAATAATTCAAAATAATTGTTGTGCTTGCATTTTACCATATCATCTTTCAGACATTCTAGTTTGTAGTGTAGCCTGAACCACATCTTGGGAGTTTGTTTCGGTTTACAGTAGCTGTTGCTTTTTGAATTATATTTTAGGATTGTTTAAAAATCTTCTGTCAACTTAGACTGATTAGTGCTAGTAAAATGCTAAAACATGTTAACAAAGTGTTAGAAACATGTTAAAAACATGTTAGCGATGTGCCAAATGTTAGAAACATGCTAGCATTGTGCTAAATCATGTGAGCAACATGCTTAAACAAGTGTTAAATCATGTTAGCAGTGTGCTAAAACATGCAAGCAATGTACTACTTAATGTTAGAAGCATTTTAGCAGCATGTTAAATCATGCTAGCATGATGTTGTGTTAAAATGTTAGCAATATGTTGATGTTAAAAAAAATTTAACAGCATGTTAAATCTGGCTAGAAACATTCTTGCAACTTGCTAAATCATGCAGGCAGCGTGTTAAATGATGTCAGCAACATGTTAAGACGTGTTAACAATGTGCTTTAATAATCTTGAAAATGTTAGCAATGTTCAAAATCATGCTAGCAAGAAACAAAGACTACGTTTCATTGACTTTTTCTGACTTCTCAGAGAAACTTTCAAACCTCAAATAAGATTTCAGAGTTATTTTAGGCAAGGCGTTTTCAAGGCTTTGTCAAAGGTCACTAATCTAGTATTTAAATCACTTCCGATATGTCTTCACAGGTGTTAAAAAGAAGGCCAGCTTCATTACTCCAGTTCCAGGCGGTGTTGGACCCATGACTGTAGCCATGCTAATGAAAAATACAATCAAGGCAGCAAAAAATGTAATTTTAACCCCACCTCAACGTGTTCGAATGGCAGCAACCTCATAACGCCCTCATGCTCAGCACACTCCACATTCCACGTTGTGCTTCCCTCTGACTTCATTTGGAGGGTTTCCTAGTGGAAAATCAATATTTTTAATGCCTATTTTTGCTTTTCATAGTGTAGTTAAATATATTTAAAGGTTTAAGAATGTGAATGCACTTTTTCATTCAGATCTTAAACAAAATATACATTATTTGGTGTATATTTTTCAGTTACTTGGCCAAGCATTAAACAGAAGTTTTGTTTTCACTGTTACAGCTTTGCTTTTTTTGTATAAGTATGATGACAGGAGATCTTGCAGTATATTTATTCATAGGAACACATAAGAAATGTGAACCAATCTAAAAGAACAGAAGTCAGTGTTTATACAGGTTCCTGCAGAACTGATCTGTGGAATGAGTCACATGTCCGATACTGGTCAATACTTGTGAAACAGCATGTAAGATAACTGACTGAATAACCTTTGCAACAACAATTTATTCATCAAAGGATTATTTGTGGCTGGATTGACCAATCACTTCTTTTATTTTATTTATGTCCTCCGTCTGGACAAAGAGGGTGCAAAGAACGATGATAATGGTGCCATGGTTGGGGAAATGCAGTTCTAACTCTCAAAGAATGAGAGGAAATTTGGTGGAATTTAGATTAAATTCTTTACTAGTTTTTTTTAGCTATATGAATATTGACATACAAGTCCCGATTTCAACTTTGCATATTAACATGTAATGCCTTTTAAAGCACTACAATAAATGTATCATATGTAAACTGATGTATTATTTGAATCCTGTGAGCCTATTAGTATTTAAATAAATACAAAATTAGTTTTTTGTTAAAGCCTAGCAGTTGGTGTGGTTGCATTTTTATTCATTTTATGAATATGTACTATATTGAGATTGTTCTGTAGTTTAAACAGTAGAGCATATACCCCAAAGTTATGGATTTAACTCCCAGAAAATGCACGAACTGGTAAAATGCATATGGTAAAGGTAGATTGGGACACTTTTTTTCATTAAAATGACTTGGGATAAATGTCCCAATCTAGCTTAAATGTAAGTACATAATTAAATATATAACACAGTGTTTTTACAAAGAATGCGCGAAGTCTTTTATTTTGAAAGGATGACGAAAACGGATTTCCGGCATAGTGTTGTTCCATGTTACAGCAGAGTGGACAAGCACAAGCTGCTGATTTAAAGGTCTTACAAAGCAGAAAGATAACATCCTGGGTTAGTGAACAAGTAACGTTAAGTATTAATTGGTTTAATTTGAGTCACTGTTATAAAGATGTGTCGGCGTCATTTGATATCAGATTAGTAGAGACCTGGAAGAGATCTAATTCTCTATGTTTCCAGCTTAGGGTCTGTCTCAGTAAGTTACACACACTTGAGGTCGTTCTGAAGCTTTGTTTATGCTAACGTTAGCCAGATTTAAACGAAATTCTCGCCGTTGCATGTTTTTTTACGAAACGATAGGTGGCAGTGCAGAAAAGGCATGTTAAACTGTACTTTCAACATTTAAGTCGTCTTCTTAATTAAAGACTCTATTGTAATAAGCTACAGTAGCCGGATTCATGTGAGAGGCCGCTTAGTAGATTGATAAATAATCATTTTATTGTTGGTTTGCACTCTGTTTGCTCAATTCGTAGACATAACGGGGAGAACGGTGGGGGAAAATAGCAGTTGCCCTATCATTACTATTATTGTTGTCTGTATCCCACGGTGAATAAAGGATTATGTTACCAGCATTCTCTATTTGTTATATCTTGCACTGTTATGTTGTTTTTAAACTGCACTGACAGCATTTTTAACTAGGTCATATTGCTTTAAAAAGTAACAAAACAGGACTACTTTCCTGAAGACTTCTACTCATGGGAGGGAGTGATGCTGACAGCAGATCTAAGAGCAGACACCGAGATGAGAGGAAATCCAGAAGCTTGTCTTCATCAAGTGCCAGGAGATCAAGTCCAAGCCCTCAAAAGAGACATGAACGTTTGTCTGGTAAGGGAAAATGCTGCTTTCACTACAGTATACTTGCATGGTTTTTGTACTGTACTGATAATCAAGTAAACCTCAGTTGCCTAAATCCAGTAATTGTTCATGTTCAAACATTACAACGTTACAGTTTTTCTTACATTGACTTCATAAAATCAGCAAATACTCCACAATGAATACTGTAGCTTAAAGGTGGACATTTGTACAGTCGAACTAAAAAAAAAAAAAAGAAGAAGAAGAGAACTGTCAATTAGACAACAGAAGGCATGTAATAGATTATTTATTCATAAATTATTACATGTGTACGTAAAATGCCTCCTAACGTCTGATATGAATGTAGACAGAAAAAATATGAAAAGGAGAAGTCCCTCCAGCTCTTCATCATCTTCCAGCTCTACCTCCCCATCCAGAGAAAAAAAAGCCAAGAAAAAAAAGAAACGACAAGAAGTTAAGAAACTGAAGCGTGAAAAGAAAAAAGAGAAAAAGGAAAAGAAGCGGCAAAAAAAACTAGCATTGAAAGCTGAAAGAGCAGCGGCTTCTGTATCGAATGCTGTTTCTGAAGAAACACCTCAAACATACCTGAAGACCTGGCTGACTGAAGAGGCTAAAGAACACGGCCCCGGTGTGTGCATAGACAAGTAACAGCTGAATATTACAGCTAGATTAATATTTTTGCTGATGATAAAATTACATTTGTCTCTCGTTGTAGTCATGACTGATGAGCAGAAGGACAGTTTTTGCACCAAGAGACCAATGACAAAGGAAGAATACGAGGCAAGACAAAGCGTCATCCGTCGGGTCCTGGACCCTGAGACTGGACGAACCAGGTGAAAAAATGGCAAAAGTAAAGTCAGACCAGATAATAACAACAACAATAATAAACTAATTAACATGAAAAACTTTCAAACAGGCTTGTAAGAGGTGATGGGGAAATTTTAGAAGAAATTGTCAGCCAGGAGAGGCACAAAGACATCAACAAGGTGTGTCTCTCTGAACCATTCTGTTCATGTTTTGTGAATAGAAAAAACATTTACATTTGTCATCATTTTTCTTTTTTTTTTACACAGAAAGCCACTAAGGGAGATGGTGATGCCTTCCAGAAGAGATTGGGGATCAACAGGTAGTGAGGTGTCAAGTCCGCGCCAATCCAAAGCCTTCTCCTGCGTTTCTACGAGAATTCAACTTTTTAACATTTTCTTAGTTCTTTTATATTCCTCCCTGTTGAATACATGTCACAGAAATGTGATTCCAAAACAACATTTTGCCCTCAGATATGGTACAGGAACGAGCACATTCAATGTGCCATCATGGTCCTGGCAATATTTAGGCTCGTTAACCCTATTCACTTCAACACTGTTTACTATTTGAATTTCCTCAAAGTCAAAGCAGGAAGTCTATCTTGTTTATTTGTTAATGTGGAAAGACTTTCTTTTTTTTGTAGATAGATCTGGTCTGGTAGTATTCGTTACCACTGAAGCTCAGCGTCTCTTAAATATCAACTGATGGTATTAAAGAGGACTGCTGCAACATAAATAAAATATCTTTCTTAAACATTGTGTTGGTTTTCTTTCTTAAAAATAGGATTGCATCCAAACTTCAATTCATTACATTTTAGTTTAAATATGTAGATAAGCCCATAAATTTAACCTGTTGACCCGATGCAAAGTATCGGTCAGAACATGCAAGATTAATTTTGATTCTGTATTTGACTGAATTACATATAAAACAATGTTGTAATAAAAAAACTATATAAAGATTTTCAGATAAGACTGGCTGGTCAGAGGTAGTCTCAGCCTCAGACGTCACGCCCACCGAACATTGGCTAAACGTCTGATGCATATGGTACACTTTTCTGGAAACA
>JAUMHR010000049.1:21607689-21619036 GCA_032361145.1 Enteromius fasciolatus
ACATAAAGCAAATACGCACAAGAAATAGACGTACGCCAGACATGGAGTTGACGTGAACCAACGCACATTCTCACGTTAATTTAATTGTTAGTAAATCCCAACGTGAGCGTGAAATCTGGCATACTCACAGTTTTTGTGCGTACGCAGCGTTGATACATGAGGCCCCAGGTCTGTGAGGAGATCCCTCAGGAGACCATCCGCCACCTCATCAAAAGCATGCCCAGGCCTTGTAGGAAGGTCATACAGGCACGTGAAGGCCACTCACACTACTGAGCCTCATTTTGACTTGTTTTAAGGGCATTACATCAAAGTTGGATCAGCCTGTGGTGTGTTTTTCCGCTTCAATGTTGAGTCACTCCAAATCCAGACCTCCATGGGATAATAAATTTGATTTCCATTGATAATATTTGTGTTTTTTTTTTTTTTTGTGTGTCAGCACATTCAACTATGTAAAGAACAAAGTATTTAATAAGAATATTTAATTCATTCAGATCTAGGGTGTTATTTTAGTGTTCCCTTTATTTTTTGAGCAGTGTGTATACAGTATTTATGTATATATATATATATATATAATGAGTATTTTTGACAATTAAAAAAAACAAACTTAAAAGCTGAAAAATTAATTAAAAGTTTGAAAATGAATTATTGCATTAGAAGTTTACCCAAAAATGAAAACTCTTTCAGTGCGATTGATTGATTTGGGACATACTTTCACCCTTCTTTTCTTTACATTTCAGGTTGAGGATAGTTTGGAGCTCTCCTTTCAAGGAAATGATGTGAAACTGGACATTTTCTTTTTTTATGATGAAGGTGACATTGTCTGGAATGGAGGCACACAAGCAAAGAGTGGCAAAAAATTCAAGTGAGTGTTCAAAAGGTCTCTATTATCATTAATTTTTCTATTATTACATTTGCTTTCAATCAGGGTTGCTGACTTTTCAAGGCCATTCAGAAAACACACGAAAACAGAAATCTTAGTTATGAGACAAAGATGTATGTTGATTTACTGAATTGTTACAAAGATAGAAGTAATTGACATACAGTGGGAAGATAAACTTTGTAAACCCTTTGACATCTGGCTTTCTGCACTCAAAACATACGGTCTGGTCATAATTGGACTCACAATTCGAGTCAAACACAATAAAACATTTTGTAAACCATATTTAAGACATGATCTTTGACAGGGAAAGCTGGAAAATGTAGTTCATTTCAGAAGATGAGACTGGATGTGTGTGGGTTGCAGAATTGCAAAAAATAAAGTATGTATCTTCTTTTATTTGTATTTGTTTTCTGACAGATATATGTTCCCACGATTCAGTCTGTGTTGGACTGAGCTGATGGAGCTTAAGGTCAGAGTTCCCTGTGAAACCGGGGACTATGTGATAGCCAACTATGGACCTAACTGGAATGTTCCTGTGAAAACCTGGGACTGGAAGACCTCTCCATTCAACGTACAGGAGAATGGCGTCTGGCCTGTGAGGGAATGGGATGACGTCATCCAAGTTTACTGAAGCGTCATGGGAGTAAACGTATTTAGTTATACTTCAGTAAATATGGGTCATTGTTATTACCTTAAGCTACTACAAGGTCAAAATTAAGCTCCTGTGGAAACATTGACTGCCTTCGTAACACTAAGAGAACATTGAAAACAGAAGAAATATTAATGTGGTGAAGCGATTTATTTTATTCATGTAAATGATCTGTCCTGTAAAGAGGGTAGTTTTACTTTTTATTTGAGAATGTGTAAATAATTGAATAAACTACTGTGTGAACTATTTAGGTCTTCTTTCTCGTTTTTTTAATTGCTGATGTGTTACTGATATATACATTTTAACAATAGCAAATAACGCACTAATTTAGTGAAATTATGTGCATGTATTTATTTTATTTGTGTAGTTGAGGGATTTGAGTGCCTCAGCAACCCTTGGCCCACGTGGAGCTTGGATGCAGATGATTGTAGGATGTGGGATAATTTAGGGATCAGACGTCTCAGCCTGTGCCAGAGGTGCTGGAAGAACAATTTGGATGTGGAAGAGTGGACCACGTTTATACCTCAGCAAGGATCCAGCAGGGGCCTCATTTATAAAATGTAGTGCAGAAACCATCCTAAATTCTTATGATTTCAAAAATGCGTACGTTAGATTCTTAGAATGAATGTTCAAAATATTTACAGTAGGAAATTTACTAAATGTTAATGGAAGATGATCTTTATCTCCTAATGGCAAAAAAAGAAAAATCAATACTTTTTCCCATATAATGTATATTTGGTTTCTACAAATATATCCCAGCGACAAAATCCAAAAGAAAAAATATACATATATATTTCATTGTACGTATTGAAATGCACAACGAAAAACAGATTGTGGAAATGGTTAAAAACCATATATTTGTTTTTAAATCACTACAAGAGGGCAACTCCATTTAGAACGGGGAGAACACAATTTTATTTACATTTAAATGGGTCAAAAGCAGCTTGATTGCCTTTCCTGGACAAATGTATTGAATTTAATATACAAACAAAACATCAGTGATTCATTTTCTTTTATTTTTTGTTTTGTACAAAATGTATCCAACAGATACTCCAACAACAAATGGCTTAAGTCAATTTACAAACCTTCAGGACATTTATCCTTTTACTGGACAAGAAGCAAATATAGGAATATTTACCCACGCCTCAATCAAAACTAGAAAAACAAGCCTGGCTGAAGACAAAGCTATAGAAACATACTTGATACAACAGTCATGTTTTAACAGTGCCTTGGAATACTGGCACTTATGACCTTATTTAAATGTACAACAGAAAACACAGACACAAGCGCAGAGTTAGCAAACACCTAAAAACTGCAACGCACAGTCCGGCTCACAATCTGACAGTGGGGGGGGGACAAAAGAAAAGAAAACAAAAAAAAAAACAGGGAAAAGAACAATTAACAATTGCAGGACCAGCTACAGAACCAATGATTAAAAACAGAAAAGAAAAAAAAAAAGAGGGTAAAAATGCTTTTTGCTTTTCACAGTTAAATTTTAAATGCACTGCATGCATGATGCTAACAATGGCATGAGATTGACAAAACATTTTTTAAAAATGCCCAGAAAGATTCAGTTCAGCTTTATAATGAACTTCAACTGTATATAAAAAAAGAAAAAAAGAAATCTAACAATATCTACAAAATGAAAAGCGGAGAAAAAAAACTAATGGAAACAATAGTTTTAAAACAATTTCCCCCTATCTCCTATATCTGCCCCTCTCCTTTTCCCTCTCCCGGTCTCGAATCCGCTCTCTCTCCCGGTCTCGTTCTCTGCCACGCTCTCGTTCTCTGTCACGACGCCCGTCCCGAGGCCGGTCGCGCTCTCTCTGACGGTCACGCTCACGTGGTCGGCTCCTGCGTCCACTCACCACCGCCTGCGTTCGTCTCAGGAAATCATCCACTCGCATATCATAGTCATGCTACCAAACAAAAGTTTTAAAAGATTGAATAAGTAATCAGACACTAAACATCAAGAAACACATTTTTGGGGTCCCACTTTTATATTACGTGTCCCTAATACCTGTGTACTTCCATGGTAACTAGATGTGTATGTAACCACAGTTTACTTATACATACCGCTGTTACAAAATGTAGCTATGCAATTCCTGTTACATGACTACTTATTCTGAAGGTTGTTACATGTGTGTAGTTACAGAAATATTCCAGCTGTAGATACTATGTAGCTGTGGTTGCATACTACATGCACATCTAGTTACTATGGAAGTACACAGGTATTATAGGGACACTTAATATAAAGTTGGACCCAAAACACTAACATATATATATTTTTTGTCGGTTAATCCATTTTTTAAATCATGTTAACACTTTTACCTTAAAAATTAGTAGTCGGCGCTATACGAACGGTCAACGACTTAATTTATCATAATAAATCAATGAATGTTATATATATATATATATATATATATATATATATATACAGATGCTGCTGGCTATTTACTACTTTTAACATTTATTTTTTTTTGGAAACTTACATTTCAGTTTTACTGTAAAAAGACTTTTCACAAGATATCTTCATTACAAGCAAGCTTTGATTTCAGTTATCCAAAATATTCAACAAATAAACACTTCCATTAATTCACTCTTTCCTTAAACCAAAATAAAATCCCACCTTTAATAGTTGAGTATATTTACAGTACAAACCTTTAATGAACCATGAGGGAAAATTTTATAAGAAAAAAAATAAAAATAAAGCTGCAGTCCCTAACTTTTTCGTGTTCAAAATTTATATAATAATACGAGAGCACACCCATTTTCCAATTTGTGTTTTTGGCTTGTAAGTGTTTATATTTGGACTGGTTTGGGAAGGTAGCGCTGTGGAATCTTCTTCTTTAACCTGTAAGCAGTTTTGTTTATTAACCGCTAGAGAGCCAAAAGTGCAGGGCTGCAGGTTTAAAAATCGTAACCGAGGTAAAGTAATCAATTATCTGAGGGTTTGATTTTTGTCCAGCTCTATGCTATGGTAGTGTTCGAGCTGTTTTAAGTGGCTAAACATTACCAAACTGGAGGCAAAAGAGCGAACAACCCTCTTTTCCCTGAAGCGAGCATCGTGGGGCATCGGATGGTGTCCAGAGTAAGGAGGGTGGGCCTGGGGTGGAGGAGGATGATGCTGGTAGTATGGGTGCTGGGGAGGATGCTCCATTCCAGGGTATGGGGCCTTCAGATAAAACAAAGTGTCAAGATTGAAACACAGGGATAACCAAAACACCGAACACAGAAAAACGCAGTGAATATGCTCAGTCTTACCATTCCTTGCCATGGTGGTGGAGGCCCAATGTTGTGGTGGAATTCTCTCATATAGTCATTGTAGGACTAGACAGAAGCAAATGAGGAACTTAGAACTATGACTCCACCCAATCAATCAGAAAAAAACGAAATAAAATCACTAATGGGGTCAAATTTGTTAAGTTGGCAATACTAAAGTCTCCCACCCAAATAAAACAATTACATTTTTCAGTTTAAGATGTACTTGATTTGAAGATTTAAAACTTACTCCGTTAAGAAACACATCTCTCCGAACACCAGAGAAGCGCCTGTGAAGACACAATAGGTTATAAGTAACACATTTATAATACAACTCCCATTTACAAATGGAAACGGAGGAGGGAAAAACAACAATACCAACCTGTCCACAGGTGGATTGCGAGGGTCTTGCATAAAACCTAAACGGCCACAAAAAACGAATTTTACAAATTACAGAAAGACGCAGCACAAACAATACAACCAAACGTCCAGAACGAATCATCTTATTTAAAACCCCAAACAAACGCTACAAGAGTTTTGACCAAAACGCAAACTTAAAAACTCAAGGTGCAGTTCATACTATGTAGAAATACAAATTGTATTTATGGTACCATCCTTAAAACACAAGACACTCATATCGGTAAAGAGTCATAACAAGGGGACCAAAAATAAAAAAACCTCTTTGTGGCATATTACCGTGGCACTCTTTTAGAAAGCAGACCACTGAACAGTGAGACAGAAGAGAGAAGAGATCTACATGTCACAGATATTGACCTGGTCTCTGGGGGAATTCTGGCGTGTAATCAATCCTGGGCCGCTTCCGGTTGTGCATGTCATATTCCTCTGGACGACGCCTACGTAAACCAGGTACATTAATGTGAAACATGGCACCGATTTGAAAATAAAAGACAGACATGAACCATACAAACAAAATAACCTTCAGATATAAGTGTGTGGGTACAGGATTACATATCAGATTTCATATTTTAGTTAATAGTAAAATACTTGTGAATAGCATAACATTCATTGGTGAGCAACTAAATGAACACTTAAGCTGCATGACACCAAGTAAAGCATGACTGTAAGCACAAACCTCTTGTTCGGTCTTTCTTGGCATGTTAAGATCTTAATGTCCTGCATAAAATATTCAGGGTTCAATACAAGCTGACAGCATTTGTAACTATGCTCATTTGAGCTGGGTCAAAATTGATGGTCAAATCAAATGAGGTTGGATAGATCATACAGATTTGTTACAGTGGTAGTGCTTTGGCTGGCTGAAGTTTATCACTTCATCAACTGTCACCATTAGTTATACATATTCAGAAAAACATGCGTTGCGTTTTCAAAAGGATGTTTTAGAGGAAGTAGATTTCATTTAACTTTAAAAACTGCTTTAAAACCACAAAATGTATGCACAAAAAAAATTAACGTGTAATTTGGCTCAGGTGAATTTTTTTTAATCATGGTTACAGAAAGGCACTTAGCTAAGCCACAGTAATTAAAGTGCACAATTTTTCAACACTAAAGCCACAAGACTCATGAAAATGCTAACTAAATTGGTCTATGTTATGTACATTTCTGTATATCAAATGTCATAAGCATGTAAAGCAGATGACTTTTATATTAAACATGAAAGGATATCAAAAACTTGTACTGAACCCAGAACATTGATACCAAAGCCACATTGATGTGGTCTTTTTTTTTTTACTGCTAAATCCTCAGCAGAGCTCTACAGTGCGAGCATTTCACAATGTTCAAATGTGAAAACTTGTTTGACATCAGTAAAATCTGAGGGCCAAATCATAACTTGTGAACTCAAATTATACAACTTACCATTATAAAAAAAATTAATAATAATGCATTTGGCTGAATTTTGTTGTCTTCCATTCAAGTAAACAGAAATTTAAAAATCATGTTGAAATGTTTAATATACAGTCAATGTGGATGTGCATCCTTGCATTCTGGTGTGCATGATGTATTGTTATTTTTGAGGGTCTGGTTACACTTTCTTCATATATTTAAAGTTATTAAATGTGTTATAATAGCTGTGTTCCATTAAACCTTTTCTTGATGTAAGACATTATTTGTGAATGAATGCCACAAATGTTGACTTCCCTTCCCTAGCCACTCAAATGCTGAAAATTGGAAAAGATTTGTGAATTTCAAGAAAGCATTATTAATATATTAGAAAGTTTCATTATTGTGTTAATGACTGAAGTTATAATTATGTTCTTGTGCAGTAAAAGACACTTCTATTTTGTATAAATCAAACAATCCCAAGTGCATCCCAAATTTTCCCAAGTGCAAAGTATGTATATTAGCAATAATGTTAATTGCTACCCAATTAATTTTATCCAAATTTTACCGTAGAGCCCTGCTCAGAATTGCATCGAGTAGCTTTCACGGTGTTCTAAAGCCAAAAAAACCCACATGCCTGCAACTCAGTCTTTTTCTAGAAAGATTACTCCTTAACTCAACTATTCGAACACATACTCCAATTAGTGCCCTTAGTGAAAATGTTATTCTAACATATGGTAAAAACCCAATATGTCAAAAAACAGTATCTACAATGGAGAACAATAAAATCTGGTTGAGTGTGTGACATACCGCATTCTTGTAGTTTTGTGACTGTTAACGTTGGCAAATACTTTAAAGAGTAAAAGTTCATTTAAAAGTCCATCTTATGCTTTAACACATTTTAAATGGGAGGGCTTGGTAAAGCAGAAGAAGGGGGAGTGATAAGGAGTGGTGCAGTCCATTGCAAAGCAAACCAAAAAAGACCAAGAGAAGATCCAGACATCTGGAAATAACCCTTCTCTTGGGGTACTCAGTCCATGGAGGGCTCAGAGAAACACAGAAGAAGGTAAGGGTGGAGGCATCATTTTACACCATCTTTAGTCCAGAGGAGGGAAACCAAACCGCCTACCTACCACCAGCTGGAACATCCCATCGATTGTGAGGAAGGGGCTTTTTGTAAAGAGGGTGGGGAAAGGGGAGGGACGTGTACACATGTAACGCATCCAAACTGGAGTCCATCAGTTGGGGCTGGGGGGCCAGACAATGCAAACCAACAAACTTCCTCATAATGTTTGTCTGCAGAAAGTAAGGATGCGTTTAAGTCCTTTTTTGGGGGGCTTTTTTTTCTTTTTGGGCCTTTTTTTGAGCACTGTGGTATGGAACAGAGTTCATGTAAAGCAGTGCTCTATAGGGAGAGTCCCTGGTGTGATTGGAGTCCATATGCACTGCAAACAGGACGACTACCCACTCCGGCAGCTTTGCAGAAGAACATGCTCTTTTTTTGCCCTTCCTCCCTGCCTCTCCCTCTCTGTTTTCATTCTTTCCTTCACCGTTTGACGCTACACCCCGCACACTTCAACTATCTAGATTCATAAGCACACTCTGGAGCTTTTTCTGGAAAGGAAAACCAGCAAAGAAGTCCCAAAATACGCTCCTCTTGAACGCTTTCTCTTTTTTTTTTTTTAACAACGACTGCTTTCTGTCCCTCAAATCGATGTGCCATCTTCTGTTTAATTATTAAGGCTCCTTTTAAAAGAGTCCCAAATTTGACTGGCTCTATCCCCCATGGACACTCCTGCAAGAAAAGGCTTTGGGAACAAATTTAAACACAGACTCATCTACATAAACAAACCTCAGTGCTACAGCTACAAAGTTAACTAGACCATTCTGAGGCTCAAGTAGTTAACAGTTAACAGAGGCATATCAGGTCAATTGTTACACCATTTTAACTCCCATTAACCATCAAAATTTAACAGCACGGATGATTTACTCTCCCACAAAGCCGCAGCCAGTCCGCTCTGCTCTGGTCGGCTTGGTTCGTGGCTCTTCTCTGACCCTCGCTCAAGTGACGATGAAGACGAAGGTGGAAAAATAACAAAAAAAACACACTTGCTCCCTTCGCATCAGGTGACAGGGACACAAGTGCGCACTATCAGTCCAAAGAACATTTCTAACCTTCCCATGTCCCGAGGGACGGGCTCTCTGTGGGGTAGTCGGCCCCGAGATCGAGGCTCTGAGTGCATCCTCCTCTTGTGGCGCATTTTGTGAATGACTTGATACAAGTCAATGCTCTCATCAGGTGGGAAGAGCATGCACAGCTGTGTCCCACAGTCTGGTTCGATCTCCTGCAGGCGGTCGTTTACAGATGTCCAAGAGATCATGCGAGACAGTGAAAAGAAAGAAAATTAATTAAACATTTGTTTATATCAACAATTATTTGACTAATTGTCTGTGATGCTAAATAAAGACATGGGACTAGACTAGAAGTCAACAGAAAACCAAAATTAAGTTTTTTGGCGTATGTTTCTGGTCTTATTATACACATTCCATTTGTATATCAAAAAATCAAAAAAAGAAGTCTTTGAACCAAATTATGCTTTTGACTGACATTAAAAATTCATCCTACTTTTGCAATCGCAACCTTTCTAACCACAGAACTAACGTAAGCAGTATATAAAGAATACAAGTAGACCTGTCACTTGCCTGGGTGTTGTGGTGTAGCAGCAGGAATTCCAAGGCCAGTGAGCCTAATACAGTTATTGGCTAGTAATGATTTATTGACCAGCATTTATTTTGAAAAATTTTACTAGACTTTTACTAGACTGACCCATTCAGTCAGTCTAGTTTTCCAGCAAAACCGTGTATGAATGTATAGCTGTCAGAGGTACAGCTGTGAAATTATTCAAAAATATATGTACGCACAATATTAGAAAACTCATATTTGTCTGATAAATGTGTTAAATTTGTTGACAAATTTAAATGCATTTTATTTGGATAAATAAAAAAAAAAAGCAAGCACAAGCATAATATATTAATTTTTCTTTTCTTTTCTTTTTTTTGAGCCCTGAACAACCTAGATTCACTGTATGTAACATTTACTTGTTACGGTCTAATCCCAGATGAAAAAATTGGTCAAATTAAATGGCTTATAGAAGGAGTTTCATATTGAATCGACTAACCTGTCCATCACGTCCAATCTTCACAGGCTTGTGCTCATTCCATGGGTTGGAGAGATGAGCTGTTTTTGTGAAAGGTAATTCCCGCCTTCAAGTAGAAAGAAAAACCTTAATAGCTCATAATTGCAAACTACATAAAAAAAATCCTGAAATAGCTTTTTCATGGTTTTCACCTGCAAATCCAATCAATCTTGAAGACTCCCCCAAGCATCTTAGCATTCATGCCTGCGGGTAGAACCCAGTGGATGGGAGAACCTCCATGATGAGATTCAGATGAGAGCCGAGCAAAACCTAAAACGCAAACACACATCCTTATCCTAAGATTGCAGTTTCAAATGAGCTACATTAAAGCCAATATAAGACTGTTTTTTAGACATACCTTGAAACTTTCCACTTTCCCTAACTGAAAAGATTAGCACAACACTTCGAGCAGAGCGAAAAGCTGCATTGAGTTTTTTCTCATTGACGGGCAAAGTGGACCAAACACCCTGTGGAGAGATCATGCACACCACGTTACCAGAGTAAAGCTACATAAAAAAAGTCTCTTCAAAAAAGTAAACAATTCTGTAAAGTGGCAAACCTTTGCTTTAGCCAGGGAAACATTCTCATGATTGTTGCTCTTAATTAGAAAAAACCTGGCCTCTCTCAGGATATACTTCAGCTTGCTGGTTTGATCTTAAAAAGAAAAGGGAAAACGTGTCACAAAAGCAGTAAGAGTACAAGGCTGTGATGACTGAATTGATCATTTAAATACGGACATGACAATGCAATTAAATGTGCAAACATTATCAGAGCGCGAGTGTATTTTTCTTACCCTTCCTCACAGCTCTGACAGAAGAGGACAGCTTCTCATGTTTCTTTTCAGACCCTAAAAGTCAGAGAAATACTATGCTTTAACATTCAAAACACAGATAAAACATGCACTGCTGCTGGCGAGCCATGATTTCGACTGGTCCTAACATGAAACAGCCCAACACTGTGTTTAATAAAGATCACTCCCACAAGCTTAAGATCAAGACAAGATTAGAGAGACAAAATGTAGTCGTTGGAAATTTACACTATTTCAGGTTGCCATCAGGTGTGTATAAATACAATTATGACTCAGCTATTTGTAATCTGACCTGCTCCACCAAAAATCAGTCAGTCAATCTACACTTCAGCCAATTTACACACACAATCAATTTTATCTTAGCACATTTTTACTGCTCTAAGAAAGAGATCTTTGATCAAACGGTCACACGGCTCTTTGCAAATCTCAAATATTTAAACTGCAGGACTGTCTGCTGACTAAACTGATCAACTTTCATTCTCCTCTTGTGCGAGTCCACTCGAGTTGAAGCCAAGTTGGCCATTGTTGCAAAATAAAACCAAATAGTGATATATTTTGGTGAGAAATTCTGCTTCACGCCACGTCTAAATCACGGTTTATCTAATAATTCTGTTGCACCAAACTTTAAAGATAAGCAGGTTTACATTTAAACCATCATTTTGATCCCGGATTTTATTTTTAACTTTAATCTTGTTGCTCCAAAACTTGTTAAACTCATATTTAAATCTCAATTAAGGATTAACTTTAAACTTATA
>JAUMHR010000049.1:21619721-21630113 GCA_032361145.1 Enteromius fasciolatus
AAAAAATGCTTAAATATCTTAATTTAACTAATGCCTAGTCCTGGCTTAAGCTAAGCCCTGTTTGTGAAACCGGGCCATAGGGCCGGTTTCCCGGATGGGGATTAGATTAAGCCAGGACTAGACCTTTGCTAATTTAGTACATTTAAGAATTTTTAGGAACATGTCTTGGATGTCTTGGAGGATGTCTGCTACAGAGTCATAGATGTGAATCTGTCACTTATCTCTGTTCGTCTCGGCGTACAACAAAGAAAAGCACACGCCAAAAGGTCGCACCAGTGCCTTACGTTTCTCACGCCCCCACTTACACACGTTCTAGACGGCAACCAAACAGTTATAAGCGGAGGTAGTCACTACGCAAATCATGCTAGATATTTACTCTCATCTCGGTTTTGTCGTAAGCTATACTCCATTAATTGATGCAGCAAATATATGTCCAGGATTATGAAATACATATGCACTGCCTCAAAGGTTTATTGCTTGCTTGATCAGCTGTTTGAACAACTTTCTCTTTACGTAGCAGCTTATAAAGACAATGGACATTTGACAAGTGTATTAATTTCCTTTATCGACAAAAGTAAGTTATGTCAGAGCAACAACGTTAATATTCCTTATCCTCTGTCTGTTTAATTACATGATGAATCCATCATGGCAAAGACAATTAATCGAAGATGGTAGTTTTAATCGCAGGTTAGATTTGTAATCCCAATTTGTAAATCTCAGTTTTAAATTAAGTGGTGCAACTCAACTCGATTTAAAATAAATCTCATATCAACAAATCCTTGATTAACTCTAAGTCTTGCTTAATTTAATCCTTGTTGGTGCAACCCACCCTATGAATATAAAATGTAAATAATCCTAAAAAATACAAAAAAAATAAATAAATAAATAAATAATTGAATAATCATAATTGAAGAGCTCAATTAATCAAGGTTTTGATTTTAGGTCATATCGCCCAGCCCAACTGACTCTACATTAGACTTTTCATTTTATAATGAACGATTTAGCTTTGTCTTTGAAAGCCACCAGGGCAGAGGCAAGTCAGCTTACACTGCTGAATGAAGTCAAATGACTAAAACCTAATTTGAAATCGTTACTGAGACTTATTTCAACGTTTTATTAGTATTATTAAGGGATCATTTAATACCTGTATAGGATTCTGAAGCTGAACTTCCACTTCTATCAAAAACGACTGGTGATATCCCTCTAGCGTGCTTCTTGGCTTTGCTTTCCTCATCTGAACAGTAAATGGGAGAACATGTCCCTTATGTTAGAATATCAAGGATTATTTGAGATCTCTTGGGCTCCAATTTCTAGTCAACTCGTTTTTCTGTCCTTTGATGAACACAGCCAGGTAGCGACCCGTAGTGAAAACTTCTAACAACATGAGATCAACTAGTCACAGGTAAGAATACTGTGTCGAGGCAAGTTGCATAGTCCTTATGAAAATGCAATACGTTTTTTTATGGTCTTACTAGCCAATTACTGGTCTGCTCCAAAACCCAGTGAAATGCCAACCTTCACAACACAGAGGCTCTGCTGATGTGAAGGTGGCTGCAAAATGAACAAACTCTTCCAACAAACTCTTTAATCCTACAAACAGCAGTCATGTTCCAGAAGTACATTTAAAAACAACTTTTCATTTTATAAAAATCCCAATGGGAGAAATTAATGGTTCCGGAATCAACACCGCTGATGCATTCTAGAGGAATGCATAAGCATCCAAGTAGTTTAAGTGTTTTTGAAGTTGCTATGACTTCTTATATCTTCAGACTTTAAAGTTGCCATAGAATGCATTGAGAGAATATTTTAAATTGTTCTCCGATATGTACATAGCAGGTATGTAGCTTAGGTAAGGGGAAAAAAGCCCAGAAACCGTTTTACAGGTCCATTTACAACCCTAGAATGAAACCTTATTTGGAAGGTTCATGAATAGTAATGAGGTCTGCTCTGATTGGCTGTTTCTCAGCGTTGCTCATTTCAGTAGCACAAACAGATTTCTACTGTCGATGGAGGGATTAGGGATTCACCCTTTATGTTTGAGCCTGTATCAGACGAAGATGCCGATTTTGTAGAACAACCTGTTGTTCTGAGATTGCACATCGACCCTTCTGAATGGTAAGCATGGGAGGGTATATGCAAATGTGGTGAGTGTAACCATTACGCCTCTAGACCGTTACGTAACAGTCTGTGTTGTGTTGGAATTTGACCGTCGTCTTTTGCAAACACTTGATTTATATAAGTAGGAAACGATGGGGTTTGAGACTCACAGTATGTTATGTCCATGTACTGAACTGTTATTATTCAACTATCCCTTCATATTAACATTTTAATTTATCACTTATATAATGTTCACTGATTTTTGAGCTACGCAGTTGCCTGCCTGTCTCTGTTACCCATAAGGATGCAGTAAAGAAGAACAAGCAGACGGTGCAGCTGAGGACCATAATCTGCCCACAGCATGTTGGACCTCAGCTGCAGACAACTGTGTTGTTGTGATCGAAAACAGCTTGGTACTTTGCTGTCAAACACTTTCTTGTTTTTGAATGGTGAACATTTTTGTGCCACCCCAACTAATTGCAAGACCACATGTAAAAAATAAATCTTGCTTTTGGCACTCATGTCAAGCCAACATACAGATCTAAATAAATCACGTTAAATCAAAATTCTTCTGCTTTTATAATTCTACAGCTTCAAAGCAGATGAGTAAGATTAGGCTCGGAGGCAACTCACTAGGGTTTGGAACAGAGTGTTTAGCAACTTCTCAGCGAGCATCAACATGAGCATGAGGTTTATGATTTGCATGTTCTCAAGCAGTGAGAATGCTACGCAAAAGACATTTTCTACAAATGGCCAAACTGTTCATCTTCAGTAGCTCATACCTGACGCCTCTGAGCCTGAAGCTGAATGAACAGACTCTCCCTCCGAGAAGGACACAGACTCAGACTGGGAATCACTGGCTTCACTGCGAGTATCGTAGTCATTCTGTTCATTTCCCTCCCTTGGGTCCTCCTCCTCCAGTTCATACTCCTCCTCTTCTTCATCCCCTTCCTCCTCTTCTTCCTCCTCCTCCTCTTCTTCTTCTTCAGCTTCCTTCTCTTCCCCTTCCTCCTGCATGGCCCCTTCCTCTTCAACATCCGAGCAGTTGCCCTCTGAGGAAGCCACAGAACTGCCAGTTGCATATTCTTCTGAATGAGCCTCTTCCTCTCTGGAGGAGTTACTTGCCCTGCCTGTACTGTCCTCACTAGGCCTTCTCATTTTCTGAAAACAAAGATTTCTATTACACACCATATGTACTGCAACACATGAAAAGAAGGTGAAAAAGGATCAGACAGTAAATACAACAATATCTAATTAGCAAATTATGCACTCAATCTAATTTCTTCTAATTCCATACACCGCAATGACAAAACAAAAGTAAGTACATTGGATTATTAACTTAGTACTAAGCTAAAGCACCTTTCTCAAGTCTTTTTTTTTGTTTGATGTGACAAGCTTTGCTCATCAGCATTTGGCTATTAGCTGCCACTCTTCTCCTCACCTCTCCCAAAATATCTGACCGAGTTTAAGCCAGGCTGTGACTGGGCCACTTAAAGACATTCACAGATTTGTCTATAAGCCACTCTTATTGTGTGCTTAGGGTCACTGTCCTTTTGCAAAGTGGACCTTTCTTTACAGTCTGAGGTTCTGAATGCTCTGGACTGGGCTTTCTGAGCGTTTCTTTTACTCTTAAGAGTCCTCCAGTCTCTGCTACTGAAAAACAGCCCCACAGCATGAGGCTGCTACCACCTCACTTTACTTTTGGGATGGTACTCTGCTGGAGAGTGGATCAGTGGAGTGTTGCAGTGATGTTTCTCCTTCTGTAGATTTCTCCTATCTCCACATAGAGCCCAACTAAAGTGACTATCGGGTTCTCGGTCATCACTCTAGCCATTATCATGTCCAGTTTGGTGATGATGCCAGCTATAGGAAGAGTTCTAGTTCCAAAAGTCTTCCATTATGGATAACGGAAGCTACATGCTTCTGTGACCCTTCAACTCTTCCCCAGATATGTGGTTTAATGCAATCCTGTCTCTGAGCTCTACAGCAAAGTTTTTTGTTTTGTTTTTTACCTCAGGGCATTGTTTCTGCTCCAATATAAATTTTCAACTGTTGTACCTTTAATTAAGACATGTGTGCCTTTCCAAAATCATACTAAACTTCTCCCAAAGTGTGATCGCATTTACAAGTAACATGAATGTTCTTTAGCTAAATTTCAACTGTCCAAGATAAGGGTATGAATACTTATGCAATGGAAGCATTTAAGTTTTAGGGGTTTTTTTTAACAAATTTGCAAAGATGTTATAAACCTATTATTAATTTTGTCATTATGGTGTATGGACTGTAGATTGATGTGGGAAAAAAAATAATGTAGCAACATAAGACATGAAAAAATAATACTTTTGAATACTTTCGCAAGGCATTGTATGTGTATATATATATGATTATAGGTTGCCTATGCACAGTCAACATTCTTAACTGGAAGAGATCATTTGCTTTATTATAAGGTACAAAAGGGCAAATTCTTAACAACAAACGTGTGATGTTTTGCATCACCTATCATCCTTTTGCTTGTTCGATTAAAAAATAAATTTTAAACAAACAACAGCATAACCTGAATCTACAGTGCAACGCAAACGCGCACAAGAAATACTAAATATGTCTGATGTTTTTTTTTTTTTTAATTGACATCTGGCTACTATGTATGAATTACAATGTAAGTACTTACTCTTACCTCTGTCAGCTCAGGCAGCAGGGGCTTGATTCTTCTCTGGGAGTCTCTGCTACGGGACAGGCCCTTTTCACCATATCCTTTAGATAAATCAGCCCGAGATGCACCACCTCTTGCAGAATGGTTCTTTCTGTCTTCATAGAGGTCTTCTGGTGCATGTCTTCCTCTGAGACTGCTTGACTTTTTTGACCCAGAAGAAGGGGCAGCTCTCTTTAATGTCTGTCTGGTAGTGTGCCCTGATGCTCTGATCCGCTTCGCATCTTGGCTGTCTCCTCGTTCATGCTTCCTTTTAGACCCTGAGACATGAGGTAACGAATCATTTAGTGTGATAACAATGAGACTGAAAGCAGCAGACAAGTTCTCAGATTACTCTGTGCATGTTCCGCTGAAATGCACACTCATTCACACGAGCACAGCAACATTTCGTATGTGTATTCGTACATCCTAAGCTTTTTTTTCCGTTCTTTACAAATGGAAAGAATGCCGTGTTATTGTTCAGCTGAGCCTTTATAAGTCAAGCAATTTGACTAGTCTCTGAACAGACAAATTGCAAAATGACTTCTAGTTTAAATGGTTAATAAAAAATGTATGCAGTGGGAATAAAATCCAATCTGGCAATGATTTAAAATAATGTTTTGCACATGTACCTTTTTTCTCATTAATATCATGTTCGCTTTCAGGGTTGTAAAGTTCATCATCCTGGTCAGGAGCATCAGTCAAAATGTCTTCCAGCACATTCAGTTCCCCATCTAAAAATAAATGCACACTGTGTAAAACTATTGCAAATAATTTCTATCACCATATTCAGCTCACTCACACCAATATTAATTGCAATGTCCTATAACACGATAAACAACATGTCCATCCCATCTAGTATAGTATAGTACACGTAAAAATGAATATACAGACTAACGTTAATACATTAACATTATTGACTACAATACATTATTCATTATAATAAAGTGATGTTTATTAAACTGTTCTCGTGAACATGTTCGTGTAAAGAGTGCAAACACTGTAAGTTAAATCTACAGGAACAGAAATCCATCCATTGTTCATATTGTTACATAATGTGCCCTATATTAACGTACATACAATCATAACAGACCTATGTTTGGCAGATTACTTCCTAAAAGCAAACTACAAGTAGCATACAATATTGTTTTTATCATAAAAACCATTCTTTCTCTAAAACCATTCAAAATAAACAAAGTCCTCCATGATAACGTGAGTTAGCGCCATGCTAAGCAAACGATGGCTGTTATTTTTCCTCAACAAATGTTTTTCTAGTCATAATTAGGGTGTCTAGGGAGAATGTAAATTCATTTAGTGAAACAATTAATAAGAAAAGAGAATTTTGTACTAAAAAACTAGCAATAAAAACACAAATCATTGTTTTTGTATTAAAAAAGTGGCCATTACAGGCACAAAACATCATCGTTTAACGTTACCTTTCTCATCTCTCCTGTCGGCAGACATCTTCAGCCCCCGTGGATTAAACACACTATGAAGGCCCTCCTCTCTATCTAGATTTATTCTTAATAACTCTATTAATTCTCTGTTATTTTAGAAAATCTTACACACCACTAAATGATTTGTAACTCGAGTGTGTATTTGTCTGCTCTAAAATGGCCGATCTCTTCCTCCCGCATCGCAGTAAAGGAAGGTTGCCAAATATTCAAAGGTATATTACGCCTCATTGTTTTTAACCTTTTTCGTAACATTTCGTCTTAGGCTACGGAAAATCTAAATAAACAATTAATTATAACTACACAAAGAATGAAATACAATTCACTATATTTTTATTGCGTGAAAAATATACATTTATATTAAAACAGGGCACTGATAGAATGTGATGTGTGAAATAAATCAGGAGATAACACTTACTCATGTCTAAACTACTGCACCATTTACTGCCATCCAGCATTTATTTGAGAGTATTTTTTAACAACTTGCAAAGGGCTCAATGTTGTCTAATTTTAATTCACAAATATCTACAGGTAAGCCTATCTCTAAATAAGAATGAAGACTTTTTAAAATGTAGGCCTATGTGTATAATGTTTAATTTAAATAATAATTTTGTTTATGTTTTCAATTTTCAAATGTCAAAGGCCTAGTGACAAGAACAATTATTCTCTCAGTTCATGGTAGGCTATATCTGTTGATGAAAAATAGTTTCTTCATCATTTTGATCTATCTTCTCAGTGCAAAGTGAAACTGCAAAAAAGCATCCTTTTTCGTCAGGCAGAAATGCAAAGATTTGGTTAAAGGGATTCAACAAAACATTGGTTAAACATGTTTCTTTATACAACAATAAATAAAACTCAGCATAGCGGAACACAAAAATACAACCGTTAAAGCACTTTACACCTAAATAATATCCCTTACACCTTCATGGCACCCCATATGTATTTGACTTTCTTTAAATTTAATTATATATAGGCTATGTATATATATATATAGACTTTCCATAGGCGTAATGATGTTTATACTGTACAGACTGTATGTGGTATTACCCTACACTGACCCTACACCTAAACCTACCCCTTACAGGAAACTGTGTGCACGTTTAGATTTTCAAAAAACTTAATTCTGTGTGATTTATAAGCTTGTTTCCTCTTGAGGCCATAAGAAATGTCCCCACAAGTTCAAAATTAACTGGTATTCCTATCTTTGTGGGGACAATTTGTCACCATACACTTGTGTTATATACACAAGTGTATTGTACGTCCACAAATGACACTTCAAAAACTTGCTGGTGAAACCGTCTGCTCCACTGGCGCTCAACTGCATCTGCTGTTTGCATTCCATTTCCAAAAAAAACACACTTCCCAAGGTGGTGCTCCAGCAAAGATACCGCTGGTATTCGTTCCCAGGATCTCCTATTTACTAGATAGGCACTTTAACCAACTAAGCCTCGGCATCAAGCTGGATGTTCAACCTCTGAGAGAACAACTCAGCTAGCCAAGCAGTCTTAATGCAATGCCAAAAATCTCGACTCTGGTGGGACTCGAACCCACAACCTTTGAATGGCCTCATCAAGCAGTCTAGAAGTCCAATGCGCTATCCATTGCGCCACAGAGCCTCTGGGGGTGCCATCAAGCTCAGTTAGGTTTGCACACTCTGTGCTCATGAAGGTCCTCAGGTTCTTAGTGTAACTGTCAAATTGTTGCTCAGTTCAAAAAAGCAACAGCACTGTCAAGGTCTCCTGTCCAACTACAAGGCGACAAAGCCCAAACAGCAGCACTCCTCAGGGGCCCTCCCCTCACATGGGGCCCTGGCAACTAGTAGCAGCTGCCAGTGGAAATCCCTGGCAGCTGAGGATGCCACCAGAAGTGGCACCGCGAGCTGCCACTGCCAGCATTCTCTCCCAAAATGAGGTAAAGAGAAGAAGCACCAACATGGAGTTGGGAATCTAAAGGGTCTGGA
This sequence comes from Enteromius fasciolatus, assembly GCA_032361145.1. Taxonomy (NCBI): domain Eukaryota; kingdom Metazoa; phylum Chordata; class Actinopteri; order Cypriniformes; family Cyprinidae; genus Enteromius; species Enteromius fasciolatus. Next base: position 21,627,919 of record JAUMHR010000049.1, read on the forward strand.
GTGATTCTAGGTAAAAGAATGGTCTCTGATCTTTTGTCAGGTACTCTCTAACCTCATCAGGGATTATAGACGGTTTCACTGGATGCACATGCTTGGACCTAAATTAACTTCCAGTCTGTGTTTGGTTATTGATCTGGTTAGTGCCGCCGGCTACAACCATGTAATGGATGTTTTAAAATCAAACCGAGGTGTGAGTGTTTTTATATCACTGCATTTCTGAAGGTAGACTGTCTTTAGAAAATGTAATTTTTATTTCATCCTGATTTATCAGGCAGCGTTTGTAAGCTCAGAGCTGCTTTGGCTACAGCCGATACCGGGGAAACATCTCGTTTGGCGTATTTAAAGCACCTCCTGTTGCAGCGTACATATTTTGCTTGTTATCAAAAAAATATTCTACTCTAGAAAGAACTTAGCTGTTGTTATTAATTATATTTGGACGTTTACCGGACGTTAGGGCCACAAAAGCATGCATGCACAGTAACGTTTGTTTATGTTGTCGTTGAAACCGTCTATAGGAGAACATTTAAAACTGTTAAACTGGAAAATGGAGGTTTCAAAACGTTTGGTATAAAAGGGTGCTGTTAATTGTGGCCAATGTGTATTAGAGAGAAAAAAACATTTATTTCATAATGATGTTTCCCCCCATTTTAAATTATTATTTTCCAATGAAAGATTTGATTTTTGTGAATTTTTCTAAACAAAAGGTCAAAAGGATTAACAGTGCAAATTCATTTTCACAGTATTTTTTAATCATATTTACAAAAGGGTGCTGATATTTTTGGTTAGGACTGTACATGTGTATAATACATCAAATATGCATTTATGCATTGATAATAATGATCAGTTTCACTATATAAATTTCTAATATGGCAAATTCAAAAGCTCCCATAACTGAATAATAAATGTATGCTGTGATGTTTAATATGAAATCTGTATCACAGTCAACTTAAGGCACGGCTTCTATGGAAACCCACTTTACATTCACTCCATTCACTTTACATTTACATTTTTTTCTTTTGTGCTTTGCCATTATGATGAGTCTTTTTGAAACATTTATGGAAAAGGAAACGGCATGTTTTAATACAGAGGAATGTGATCAGTGCAACAGCTGAGAGTAAGAAGGCCACTACATCCAGGCAGTGGTACTGATACCAGCTCAGATCATGTGCCTGAACTCTGAGATGTTTAGCTCCTTTATGCCGCATCACAAACTCGATCCAGTAAACTGCCTGATCCAGAGGCTTCATTGGCTGATCATGATGGATTCTGGACAGTCTCATCATGCTCTCCTTGTACCTGAATAGAGAAGAAACTCTATGTGTTTTTATAGCACCAGGATTAAAGTGAACACAAAAGGTGGCTGTTTGTACATTTATATACTCCAATGAAAATGTTATTAATTTTGAGGTTAAATTTTGGTGTTTTGTGTTTTGTTCAAAACCAATATAAATAACAATCTGTTTGTAGTAATCAAACCAAAAAACGCATTTAGGGTTGTTTCTGAACAAAAAAATCTAACTGGAGAACTAAACATTACTACAAATATAAAACGTATTACTTAACTCACAATGAATTATTTAAATAAATAAATACAAATAAAATCATGGGTAAATAATGTAGGACTCTACCAAAACTTAGTGTTCATTCTCATTTATAATCTACAGAAATGCAAGCTTAAACTGCTTTGTATTTCTACGAAGGTTCTGATGGTTTTCATAGCCTACATTGCTCTTGTTGGTATTGCACATCTGCATTTTTGCTCAAAAGTAGCTGTGTTTGGTCAGTCACATGTACAAACTAATTAATCATACATTGTTAACACCTCTGTTACACTGAAAAAAGAAGAACCTTTAAAAGCAGCAATATTACAGACTTGGAGCCATCAATATGTAGCCTACTAATGAACGCTATGAGATAATTGATTATTTCATTTTTACAAATATTGTTATCAGCTTTAAAAACATTAAACACTGCTTACAGGGATTATAGTTATTATTAGGTATTAGTAGGCAGTTTTTTTTCTGCTGATTAAGATACAAAACCTCTTTGTCAGGATCACGGGTGCTTTCATGTTTTGTTGTTCTGTGCACATGGTTGAGCTGTCTTTGCCAATTGCTGCAGGCTCTAATTACTTTCCTTGTTGTCTCATTCAGCGCACTGCTCGCACCTGACTCTGATCATTGATCATTAACCTC
>JAUMHR010000049.1:21680867-21697465 GCA_032361145.1 Enteromius fasciolatus
CTCCAGAGGATCCAGATCCGCCACGGCCTCAGCCGGCTCCTGATCCGCCTCCAGAGGATCCAGATCCGCCACGGCCTCAGCCGGCTCCTGATCCGCCTCCAGAGGATCCAGATCCGCCACGGCCTCCGCCGGCTCCTGATCCGTCCTGGAGGCAACCTAAGACTCAGTTCCCCCTAGCTGCCTCCAGGACGCCCACCCTCCCTCCCCTTTGGATGTTATTTTTTCTATTTTTTTTTTTTGTTATTACGGCGCCTTTGTTGAGAGGGGGGGTAATGTAACATTCTTGGTTTGTTTTTAGTTCAGTTTCTTGTGTTTTCTTTTGAAGTTTTTCTCTGTGTTCATTTCCTAGTGTTTGAGTCTTGTGTCATGTGATGTAATGTTTGTACCGAACCGAGACAAGCGTACCGAACGGTTCGTTTTTTTTTCATGAACCGTGCCACCCCTAACAACAACACAAACTCACATTTCTGCACCGTGATAGCACAGAACACTAAACACATGCAAAAGTGTGCTCTCGCGAGAATGGCTCTCAGCAGTGCTCACTCTCCAAATGTCAGATCATTTCGCTCTTGTGATTGGTAATTTTCAACACATGCCACTTGTCATGACTTTAGGAATAGTGTGTGTGTGGGTGTTTTTTTTATTTTTTATGAATAATTAATCTGCAACACCAATACATATTTGCAGTAGAATATGAAATGTGAGAATATGAAAATCAAGTATAAAACATGAAACATAATTAATAGTCTAGTCATTTCAATAACTGAGAATCAATTTAGAATACTACAATTTTTTTTTTCCGTTTATGACATTATTTCTTCATATCACACATTTAAGCTGATCTTTAAAAAAAACAGAACGGCACACACGCTCCTTGTACCGAGACACTCAGAAACTGAGCATTGAGCACAGCTTGAACACAGCTTGAGCCCCTCCCCAACATCTGGGGGGTTTGCAGCTCTCTGTAGCAGGGCCCTCCAAGAAAAAGAAAGACCTGAGGGTTATCTTGCAGGAAAGGAGGGCCCCACAGAAAAAGAAGAAGCCCTAAGATAAGTGTTTCAGGGCTTCAGAGGGCAGCCCCCTCCGAGGAACAGCAAGGTCCACCGCATCACATGGTGCTCGCTTGTACCCGGTGCCCTCAGGAGACCACCTCACTAACCCTGCCGGTGCTACAGGGCGTGGGCGTCTCCAGCGAACGCCTCTCTCAATTTCCCCAGCCCGACATCGTATCAGGACTGAGATGTTTGCCACTGGGCTCTCAGGAGTGACAGGTTGCAGTTCCAAGCTCTGCTAGTCCCTCCAGTTCCATCAGAGGCCACCCTCGAGAGACTGGTTCCCTTAGTAGACTATTTTGCAGTGTGGAAACTACTGTCAAATGTGTCTCAATGGGTTCTGCATACTGTAGAAGTAGGATACAGAATTCAGTTTGGCCTTCTGCCCACAGTAGTGAATTCTAAGCAGGCTCTGGTGATGGAGCAGGAAGTAGAAACTCTTCTGAGAAAGGAGGCCATCAAGGTGGTTTCTCCTCATGAAGAAGAGTGCGGGTTCTACAGCCACTACTTCAAAGTTCCAAATAAGGATGGAGGGCTGAGGCCCATTTTAGATCTGATAGTATTGAACTGCTCAGTGATGAAACTAAAGTTCAAAATGCTTACGGTGAAACTGGTCGTGTCACAAATCAGGTCTGACTGGTTTGTCGCAATAGATCTAATAGGCGCGTACTTCCACGTGTCAATCCATCCTTCTCAGAAAACGTTCCAGAGGTTCACTTTTGGGGGCAAAGCGTACCAGTATCGAGTTCTCCCCTTTGGCCTTGCACTCTCACCCCGTACGTTTACAAAGTGTATGGATGCAGCACTGGCTCCTCTGACTCCAGGCATCCGCATACTGAATTATATCAATGATATAATTAATTTTGGCCCAGTCGGCGAGCAAAGCAAGCAGACATCGAGATGTCGTGTTAGCTCATATGAAGCGGTTGGGATTGAGACTGAATGCCAAGAAGAGTGTCCTTTATCCTGCTCAGAGAACCACTTATCTAGGCGTAGTGTGGGATTTGACCACGATGCAGGCTCGGATGACACCTGCTCAGATCGAGTCGATCCTCACCACAGTCCAGAGAGTAAAAGAAGGCCGGTCACTCACTGTCAAGCAGTTTTAAAGTCTGCTGGGCCTTATGGCAGCTGCGTTCAACGTCATTCCTATTGGCCTGCTGTACATGAGACCCCTACAGTGGTGGCTCAGGAACAAAGGTGTATCCCTGAGGGGATATCCCCTTCGCATAGATCAAAGTGTCACGCTGGGCAGTACGGGCTTTAGACAGTGCAGGAAACCTTGGTTCCTAAATCTGGGCCCGGTGCTGAGAGCTCTGACTCGGTCAGTATCCCACGGTCTGTGGGAAGGCCGCCATCTCCCATGGTACATCAAGACGTAAGAGACCAACACGTGTTGCTGCGCACTGACAACACGTCAGTAGTCTTTCATCAACCACCAAGAAGGTCTGCGTTCACGCCCCTTGTACAAGCTGGCACACCAGAGCCTTGTGTGGGGCCGGGAAAGATCCCTCTCATTGAGAGCCATCCATATTCACGGGCATCAAAATGTAGGAGCAGACATCCTGTCGAGGCAGGGGTTAAGGGCCCCGAGGTGGTGGAGCAGATCTGGAGTGTGTTTTAAAAGGCAGAGGTGGACCTCTTTGCGACAAAGGAGAATGTGCAATGTCCCCTTTGGTACTCTCTAGTTCATCCAGCTCCACTGTACCCACGAGCGGGTTACAGTCCTAAGGTACCTACGGTCACACCTCAGCCAGTAGTAATACAGGCCTTCAACCCTCCTCCCTTCAGGGAGCCTGGTCAGCAGAAGCTAAACTATGTGTGTCCAGTGCAAGCACTACGCATACGTCCACAGAGCTGCCCTGTGGAGAAAGTCAGAGCAGTTGCTCGTATGCTTCAGTCCCCCCAAGAAAGGGTGCCCAGGGACCAAGCAGACTTTAAACCATTGGATAGTGGATGCCATCAACATGTTATATGAGTCCTTTGGTCTCCCACCGAGGCTAGGAGTCAGAGAACACTCGACACGTGGTGTGGCGGCCTCAAAGGCCCTGCTTGCAGGGGTCTCTATGGCCCACATCCGCTTTTATGGACTGGACTTGCAAGTCACTCCAGACTCTTCTGTTCTCATGCCTTAGCTGTGCACAAACACACACTAGACAGGGATTTGAAAGTCTGGGGGCGTGGGCACTCGACACAGCTTGAGTTCCTAAAGAGGAACGTCTCTAGGTTAGGTATGTTACCCTGGTTCCTTGAAGGAACGAGACGCTGCGTCTCGATACCACACTTTCGGCATCCCCTGCCGACGCTCCGCTGCATGACAGGAGCTAGTTTGCCGGCTGCATTCCACATGCTTTTATGCTAACTGGCCAGTGATGTCCCAATTCATCATTGGCTGATTTCACATACGATTCAGAGCCATCACGCTGAGGGCATTCCCATAGCATCTCATTGACGCAGCATCTCTAGAGACGTTATTCACGAGTGTTTATGCATTCATTACAAACATAAGATGTATTGGTGTGGATTTCATATTAGTGTGCACGTGTATTTCATATATTTACATTTGAACAGCCAATAGTATACATGTATATCTAAGTATCACGCCAGCCAGTTGCACTGGACCCAGATCAGCTGTCACAACGCGCTCTCAATCACCGGAGTTTTAATGACCTTCACCTGATTTTAATCAAGCACGCTCTATAAGAAGCACTCACTCCAGTTGTGTGACGGCTGAGCTCGAGGTAACTCACCATTCACTTACCTTTGTGCCTGTTTAAATGATGTGCTCTCAAAGTCATGCCCGCTGTGGATATGTTTGATGAACTGTATTTTAGTCTCTGTCCATTCCTGTATCAAGCACCAGTGAGAAAGGAAACAATGAGCTCAATGCGCCCCATATGATGTGACAGAAATATAGTTGTAACATTTTTAAGTTATTGTAAGCTGAATGTAAGATAACAAAAATAACCAGATTAATTAGGTAAACACTGGAGCTAAATGACAGATCTGTTATAACTGTTCATGATAAATGTCCAATGTTATATTCTTATGTGAATTAGTGGGTTGAGCTGATTTATGCTGGAGCTTGCATCTGGCTGAATGAATATTTAATTGCCTTAATTTACTAATTAGCAGATTATGTGAGGTATCACAGAGAGACTCCAACAGTTACCCATTCGACCTCCTGCCTCTTCCTCCTCTCCTCTTTCCTCTATTATCTTCCATTTTCTCTGTCTCAGCCTGACATCTGTCAATCCACATCCTATCTCTTTTTCAGTCCCTCCCCCACCGCCTGCAGATATCTGTCCGCTCTGTTAAGATGCTTTTACAGACGATTATTGTTCCTGTCCATGGGATCAAATCTATGAGTCACAAAAGAGCTCAGATTACGAGGTTTAATACTGTAGCATATTTTAGACCTATACATACTTTTGGAGTAAGTGAATTAGAATTAGGAATGTTCAGAAATCATTATAGTTTAAGACCATAAATGCCTATTTTTGACACAGCAGGAGTTGTCATTTAATTCTTACACACTAATGATTCATGATTCATTCTTCCTGACCCACTAATGTGTGTACATAAATCACAATACAGTACATAAATAATAATTTTATTTTTGGCTTTAATATAGATTTTGTTGTGTGATGGTCTAGTAGTAACATTTATGCTCTCTGGCTTTGTATATTTCCCAGTTATAATTCCACATATAACATATTTTTATAAAACAAAATGCAGATATTTGCTTAAATAGCAATAGTAGCGATATATTCGTTTTTATAATTTTGCTTTTATTGTTTTTGGACTTTAGAAGAATGGATAGCGAGCTGCTGTCACTCTGGACAAATGTAGATTGGAGTGAGTATCTATGTGACTGTGCAGGAGAGAACATCACACTCTTGCCTTCGGGCCAAAGAGCACAACAATAAAAATAACTAATTCCAGTGCCAGATTGTCACAAATTATAACACATGAAAACTCTGCTCAGTCACCATGGTCTTTGTGCAAATGTCCCACTTTTTTGATCACACGGAACAGAAAGTTATAACAGAGTAAACGTCAAGCTATAAATAGTGTATGCATTCAAAATATCTTTATTAAACATTTTGAAATATTCTCAGTTAATGCAACCCTAAAGTAATTTGGTTTGCACTTTATTTTACAGTGTGTGCACTTTGCTAACCTGATTTTGCCAACATCTTTGTTGACCCTGGGACAACATTGTTATTTACCAGTCAGATTTGAAGAAACATTTTACAGTTTTTGAGAAGTTTAGGCTTAAAATCAGTGTTTAGGGTTTGTACATCAGTGTCAGTCATCTATCATTAAATATGATTTTAGGCATTACTCATGGGTAAGGGTAGGTTTAGGTGTAGAGATATGGTCAAGACTATATTTCTGCATTAAAATGTTGTCCCAGGGTCAACAAAGTATGTTCACGTAGAGACACATAGTACTTGGCAAAATCAGGACATGTGTGTGCACTTACAATGAACATAACTAAAAAGGTACTGGGTAATATAAGGTAAATACATGATTAAGGATATATTTTGGGGTAGGTTCAGGGTTAGTACCTGTTATTAGACAGGAACTGTAATTAATATGATAATAATACATATGCTTTTAATACAAATGCCTGTAAAAATAAAAGCGCAACCTTAATTTTTAATAACAAATGCAAAATTAAATAAAACCTAAAATAACATTGCAGCATATAGATATGTGATTTTTTAAAAACCCTTTGGAAGAGAATGTAGGCAGGACTAAGCACAGACTCATGAGTCTGCTGGGTGAGCGGAGGATTAAAATAGGGTTATATGGGGAGTAAGAGAGGATGGAGGGAGGGAGGGGGCTGGACAAGCCACACACATCATTGAGAATCAAACACACACTGTGGCATTTACTCAGAATTTAGAGTCAGCAGCGCCTTGCCTTAGAGAACATTTTTGCTCGCGTTTATGTTGAAACTGAGTTTGAGGGAATAATTTTCACACTCAACATCTGTCTGAACATCAGTGTGAGTGTCAGCAGTGACTAGGTGAGTAATCTTTGGTTCTGTTTTTGATGTGTGTGATATGTAATGAGTGCATTATATTAGTCACTTAAGGAGCACAGCCTTACGGCTCTCAAATGTTTTGGTGAGGTTTAAGCTTGCTTGTCTTTGTCATGGTACTGTCATTTAAAAGTTGCATCTTCTATACCTTTTATTTAGTGAATGTTTATACATTTTCTTTGTGGCTGGAGATGAGATAACAGAACTTGTCAACTCTTGATGTCAGTATGTCAGTGATTTCTAACTGCCTGAATAGATTAACATGAAGAACTGAATCATTAATATATTAATACACATCTTTCCCTCTCCGGGTCAAAAGTTTTCTCTTTTGCTCTGATTTGTCACTTTCAAATTTTCAAGTTACCCAAGCATTTTTAAATTGTTGATACCCTTCATATCAAAAGTGGGCCAAGCTGCTCTTTAATGCATTTTTTAGTGTGGGTAGATTGCATAATGGTTGCGCACATGCAGTGTATGTGGTTTTGCCTACATAGCCTTCAGGATAATAAAACCTGAAGTTTGATATTGTGAAAACCAACAAACATGTCCAACTGTTAAAAAATACAAATTAAATATCTTAAAAATCTTATTTTAATGTTCACACCAAGATGTATGTTCAAACTGCAATTTATGGAAAAAATTTTTTTTTGTGTGTGCACAGTTCAGTGGTATGGGATGTTGCATGGTAGTATCTCTCTACCCAAGCCTCAAAATATCAGGAATGCAAAACAGAAGTGTAACTGTAATGCATTGCAAATAAGTCGTGCAGTTCAGACTCCACATCTGCACTGGCTATACATGTCCCAGATTTTGTATTTTCAAATGAAAAGCTAACATGGTGCTTCAACTCCACTGAATCTCAAATATGTGGAGTACAAATGCCTGAGGCACAATAAACTGCATGTGCAGTCTGTGGAAGGTCCTGCAATAGTGTAAACCAGGCTTAAATGAACACTAGAAATTAAATGCACACTGAGCACCTTCCATGATGGCCTTTGAGTTCCCTCTGCCCCAATGTGTGTACTATCCACCCTAAATAGTTTGTAAAGCCAAAGTAGGTTTTTACCAAAGCACAATTTGTTTAAAAGAGGGAAATGCCAAAAGTTCCCCAATGGTCTGCTCAATGACGGTCAATTAAACATGCTACTTGTTTTCCTCCAACATGGTAAGAATTGTTTGAGGTCAGTTTTATGACATAAAATGTGGAGTGTGTATACAAATATGTGAACTGTGAAAAGTGACTGATTTACAGTAACAGAAGCATGACACAATACTACTGACCTGTTCACTACCTCACTCAAAATGACATACTTTTTTCTCTCTCAAAAAGAGCACATTATTTTAGGGAATAGCATAAGTAGGAAAATTAGCATGCAGCACTAGATTTTTTGCTTTCTGCTGTCTTATTGGCCAATCTCAACTTCAGGTGTTTGGAAAAACAAGGGCTTACATGCTGGACATATTTGCATATTCACTGACCTTTAATAGCGTGGCTTTTCAATACTAATATATTGGGTTATTGTTACAGGCTGTTTTGTAGAATGCAAAAGACACTGTAATATTTACTGTTATTTGAAAGAAAAAGTCTGAAATAATTACTGAGACGGTTGATTTGTATGGGATTAAAATTACAGTGAAGCTCTGGTAGCTTTTACATTATCCCACCTCTCCATTTAAAAATAATCCTATCTGGATAGAGCTTTAGACTCATCTCTTGAGGGGATTTCAGATCAATTGTTCCCAGCTCATCACACCTTGGGGAATCAGGTATGGCATTGTCCTGACTTAACCAAACCCTTTTCTGCAGCAGTTCTGCAATTTGACAAAATACGGCTTTAAAGCAAGCAGCTTTACATTATTACAAGTGTTACTTTCTTTATAACCACAACTTTCTAGAATGTTCATGTTTTATTCAATACTGACCTTGATGGACTGAACACAAAAAAATTAACCAGAGAAGATTTCCATGTCATAGAAGGCAAAGCTCCAGATTATTCCTACCAATTTTAACGGACATGGCCATGACCAAAGCTTACCTCAGAAAATTCCCTAGAATACTGCTGGTTTCTTGAATAAAGTCAAGTCCTGTGAATATCAGTGGAGTAAAGGCACAAAAGTATAATTAATTCTCTGACAAGCTCTGAAGATATTCTCTCTGCTGAAGAGAAATTGGGACTCAATTGAGATGTTGTGAACACAGAGGATGGGGAATTGAGTTTCTCAGGGGACCTAAAATCAGAATTGGAGAGGCCTCTGGCTGAACAAGAGTGCCCTACTCTGTCTTTTACAAAACAAGGAAAAAAGAACAGGCAAGATACAGTTTGTTTAAATCTTATATGGAATCTAGAATTGTGTTCATTAATTATAACAAAGCTAATGACTTGGAAACATTTCAAATAGAGTGATAATACATGTTTTGTACTGTTGTGTTTTTCTGGGGGTGTTGAGGTACTTTTTTCCCCAGAAGCGATTTACAAACACAAAACAGTTGTTCTTATAATCCAACAATAATTTACAGCATACACAATTCCAAATATGGATTAGTTAAGTAATTGCAGAAATGTTGTATCTTCAGGTGTGATTGTATTTGGCAGCTTATTCCAGCATTTGAAATGCCACTAGTTTAACCCTAGTAGAAGTCATAACAGCAACCATTTTGAATCATTAGATTAATGATGTTGCAAGCTGCTCTATCCACAGCAATAAGCAGGAGTCGATTAATGATAGAGTTTGAAATTAAGAGAACATTTTGTAAAAATATTTCTTTGCTTAGGGGAAGAAGAACAGAAAGAAAAAGAAAGGAGGGGGTGGGGGGAGGTGGATTAAAAACCTTCAAGCAAGGAACTTAAAATTTCCACCTACGCAGATTTTCTAGTTTTCTGTAGCAAGTATGTGTGTGAGACAGACAAAGCCCATGACTCATTTATTTATCTCTTCAGAAGCTGCTACAGCAAACCATGCTGCTGTCTCCAACTTCGCTAACCCTGAGAATATGCAATGCTTAACGGTGAGTGACAGCTTTCTCTGCAAGCTTTTTTTCTGTTGTGTGTGGCTTATAGTCTGATATTTTGTCATTATTGTTAGTTATTTGTTGTGTGATGATATTAAGAGCACATTATTTAACATTTGTTGATGGTCACCATTCTTCAGATTTCTATGTCAAGCGTTCTGTCTGTAATCTTGTAAAATTATATCCCAGATATCTTTCTTTTGTTTCTTCAGAAGACAAAGACATAGTAGCATAGTTTATGTCAATTAAAAATATAGGCTACCAAAAAAAAGTAAAAAAGTTGTAGTATCTTTGAATTTACTTGCAGAGTGAGACATTTTTTATTTAGTGAACAAAATAAAATCAACAAACCAACGTACATAGTGTTACTTTGGCCAAAAGTGAAAATGATAGGTAATGATGTGGTTGTCAGTCCACATATTCTCAAACATGTTCAAGTGAACATCACATGCCATATTCATGTGATGTGGTAACCTTAGCAGAGTGAGAGTGGTTCTCAATTCTTTTCCTTGTGCACCACCGCTCTGAATATTTTGTATCTCTTGAGATATTTGTTCTATTTGACTGTAAGTACTCTGCAAATTGGACCTCACATTATGATCCACCTTGATTCCAGTGCAGAGAGCATATTTTTCATTCAAAGAGTGTGAGTGTGTGAGACGTGAATTTAATTTATTTACAGAGGTATATTTTGTCACACTTCACACTTGTAAGTCTCATGGCAAATTCATGGGAAATCCATGAATTAATGTTCCGAAGTGAAGTGAACTTTAATCGTTTTTTCATGCACAGGGAGTAGAGAGCAAAGAACACTGTTTAGGGACCATGTCAATCATATCAAATACTGTTCAAGCATGGAGCTGATTATCTGAATCAGGTGTGTTAAACAAGGGAAACATGCAAATATACAGAGTGGTGTCCAGAGGACTGGAACTAAAAGACACTGCTTTAGTACATCATTCTCTTGTAAATACCTGTCACTCTCAGTTGTATGATTAAAAACATATAGCTCATCTCAAATGAAAGCTCTTGTCATTTACCCTCATTTACTCACCACGCTTTTGCCAATTGAAATTCTTTCTTTCTTGGAACACACATGGATATACTCACACTGCTTTTTTTAGACTGTGAAATGTACAGTATAGTGACCAGTGGCACTGTAGGTTCATATGTATGTTGTACTGTACGTTTGGAGTAGCTTTCAGGGAGGAAGTGGTTGGATTAGATAAGCTGTTCTTGGATCTGTCTAATTGTTTAATATATTTAAGTTAGTACATGTCTTAGGGTTGATTTAAAGAGGATTTCAAGAGGATATAGTGACAGTGGAGGAGGTGCTGCCTGGCATGGGTCAATACACGCTCTTGTTGAGAATACACTAGCTGAGACTTAAAGTACAGTAAGAGAACAACCAGAAAACATTGATAAACACTGTGCAATACTGCGCTGCTGACCTGGTTGTGGGGGGTGAGTACAAGATTTTTACATTTTCTGACGAAGGGCTTGCTATCTTCATTGGGTTACATCCTGAAGTGTGTCTGGAAACTATACCTGTCAGCTGTCCATGTACAGTTTCCTATCTGAATTTAATAGCCAAATGTTGAGGTGTGTGTGTATCACTCAGTCTCCTTTTTCTATAAAGTAGTGTGTCACAGATTATACAACATACACAGAACCTGATTTTACCAAGTGCGACATTTCATCCTTGTTGACCCTGGAACAACACTGTGAATAACAAATCAGATTTGAAGAACCATTTAGTTTTTAATAAGTTTAGATGTTTGGTGTTTGTACATCAATGTCATTCATCTATCATTTCCTCTGATTTTTGGGCTTACCCATGGTTAAGGTTAGGTTTAGGTGTAGAGATTTGTCAAGAATACATTTTCAGATTAAAATGTTGTTCTAGGGTCAACAAAATATGTTGACTGAACACATCTAACTCTGCAAAATCAGGAAGTACTACAATGTGACAACCACAAAGCTACAACTGAAGTTATATCATAAAGTGAACAGTTAATCCAAATATTACTCACTCTCATTTTGTTCCAGACCTGTATGAATTTCTTTCTCCTGCTGAACACAAAAAATGTGGGTAAACACACAGCTGACAGTAGCCTTTGATTTCCACACTATTTTTCCTATACTTTGAAATTTAGTGACAAACATTAACTTATATAGGTTTGGAATGGCATATGGGTGAATAAATGCTTTTAACTTACTATACAGTATATTGTTTCTGTAGTTTGTCTGATTTAGATGGATATAAAAGGCCCGTTGACTGAGCAGCTGGACAACAAGAGGTCTTTCTCTAGTGAAGCGACAGGACTGTCATTTCCTTGGCTGCTCTAACATGAATTCCCATAGGCTGTCTTTGTTTTTTTTTGCCAGCATCTTTGTGATTTTGTGCATATGTTGAATGACAGCGTTGCATACTCCTGACCACACTTGTTCTGGCGTATGTAAGATGATTTTATTTGGCAGTTGCCCACAGTCTCTCTACCAATTAGTACATATTTTATGAGGTTGTTAATTTGCGCGACCTCATTCGTATGATTTGTCTAAAACCCCAGTGATGGATAGGTTTGAGGTTAGCAAAAATCATATCAATTCGTATGATTAAGGTTGTATAACTTCATATGAATTAGCAATGAAATTGGGCTGGATAAACTGGATCAAAACCAGACTTTGTTGACAAGACACCTCAAGTGTATTTGGTTCAGAGCTTGAGAGTGCTTTGATCTTAAATCATTAATGCCAGGTGTTTTTTTTTCTTCGAAAAGACATAAAGCCCTGCATGTCGGCCAACATAACTGTTGTAAACAAATGTTCACACTTCCCTTTTTCACCACAGATTTTTGAAAGACAGGCCTTAGTGAATTTCTTGCTGTGCTGCTCTTCTTGTGGAACTTCAATGAAATGATCACTTTAGTGCCCCATAACATACAATTCTGTTTCTTTGATAATTCATTTTGCATAAGCCATTTTTTGGATAGTAATTGTTTTCATATGGGGACATGAGCTATTTTTAACATTTACAGGAGTTAACCTGTGATTTTATTGCAATCCGTATCCAGAATGTCAGTGCTTATCTCCTACCACCCGCATAAAAATCCCAGCCATACTGCTTTTTTGAAAAACACCAAGGCTGTGTGGTAATTTATTTGCTTCGATTCTTATCACCTGCCGTCCGTGATCTTCATGTACCATTTCGGATGGGACTACCACCTTTGTGTTTATTACAGAGGTGAAAGGGTCTGTTTTGTACATCTGGCCAACACAGAGATCACACGCTCTGTATGTTTGCATTGCTACTATAGTCATTCAGCTTGATTACAATTAGTATAATCACAAATACCACGGTGAAGCTAAATGGCTAGTACAGCAAAACCATGGTAATGTGTGGTTACTTTAGTTCAACTGTTATGATTTTTATTTGTAGTAAACACGTTTAATTTTGATAATTAAAACATACAAACAAATGAACGTGAGTAATCTTACCTGATACTGATATATATACTGCTTTATTTGTATTTCTTTCTTTCTTTTATATATCAAAATATATTATACGTGTGTGTGCTAAGAGTAACTCCAGCATATCACATTGGCTAAAACACACAAGAAAACGCGTTATGAAAAATAATATCACAGACATTGCATTCGGACTCTAGAATTATCACAGGGGTTGTGAGAGAAAAACACAGACATGGCAGATTCAGATGGGATTAAAGTACGTCTGTGAAACAAAGCACTCTCTAACGACCCCCTGTAAAACTAGTCCCGTCCAAATAGGGCTTTACTTTTAGTCATTATTTAGATAGCACACATATTTTTTAATCTAAAATAAATCTAGATTAATCTAGAGCAACTAATTAATTAATTAAGAGCAACTTCTTCATTGGAAATACAGAAGAATGCGTAATTTAGCTGATATAGTTCCTGATCTGTAATCTCAAGCAAAGAAATACAGTACACGACAAGCCATCTGCATTTAATACTCACACTTGTGGTAGATTATGTAATCAAAACACTTATGCTTGCCAAACAATATTAGTAGGGGTCTATGATCCATAAGTCAATAAATCAAATGATCTGTGATCTGTCCCAAAAATCTTGGATTCTCAATGCTGTCGTCACTGGTCAACAGTTCTTTGCATTTGTTGAAAATGCTTTATTCTAACTTCAGGCAACTTGTTCTTTTGACAATTTGTAACTTCACAGTGTGTATTATGTTTGGTACAATGTCCATAATAATGTCCATAAATTGTGTATACATTATAAACTAGTGAGATTTTGTTTTGATTGCATATTTTTAATTTCACTATTTTGGGAGAAACCTGGAAGCAGAGATTTAAATTTTGCATGTACAGCAGATGGGCAGGGACAATTACTTTTCATCAAAAATGAGCAATTTCCCTCTAAGCAATAGCCAATGGCCCTGTCCAGAAGCTTAGGCTTGTTGTCTTGTTAACCTATTAGACAATAACTTAATAAGTAGTGCACATGACATGCCTGCCTGCCGAAGCCATGTATGCTTGAAGAGAAGGCTCAAAATCCAAAACCTTCACTCTCTCCGGTCCACTCTAACTGTCTATTTGCTAGTAAAACTCAGAAATACAAAAATTTCCTTGAAGGTTGAGGAGTCTGTTGGCCCTCTCTTCTGCAGGCTTTTGGCTGGCTTCTTCCTCTCTGGCCTTTCTTTTCTTATCTGAAAAGCTCATTGAGGTTTCTCTTTTTAGCCCTTTCTCTCTAAATTGGCTCTGGCTCACTCTGCTCAACAAGGCACAAGGTAAAAGGATCTGACAGCCCTGGCTCATCACATGTGTAGGAGTGTCTCTGACATGAAGTCTCAGCCATACGGGTGAACCAGGGTCATGATGCAGACTGTTAAAGACTTGTCTTGAGAAGCTGCAATGAATGCAGTTAGGGCTTAAGGTTTAAGAACACATGGATAATCTAAGTATAATTTAACAAATGAAACATTTTATTATTCCTGAAGAACAAGAAGAAATTAAAAAAAAAATAATATCTTCTACTCGTTTTCTTTTTTTGCATTTCCAGTATGTTCTGATAACACATAACACTGTTGTTGAAATTATCTGTCAAACTTTTGACTTTCTCCATTCCCTGGAGAAGCATTGCAAAAAAAAAAAAAAGCAAAACTGCTTATGGACATAAAATGAGATGGGAGGAAAAATTGTAAAATTGTACTTACATGATTTGGATTAAAAACTAGTATTGGAAATAAAATTTGAAAAAAAATAAAATAAAATAAAAAAAATAATAATAATTAAAAAGAAAAAATATATATATGAGAGACAAGAAGTTTAAGACTGTAGTCTTAATTTGGATTTCCAATAATTAACTTTCTAGTGGTGACTTATATGATTAAATACTCATTGGGAAGCTTAATATCCAAATAAAATCATAGTGCTATTAATGATGTTGGTATTTTGTTGGCATCACTTTTAAATTCAGGCCATGCCCTTCAACAACAAGGTCTATGGTTTACCCTGAGTTAAAAAAAAACAATGCTTGATCACTCTTTCTACTGAGAGAATTCAAGATTTTAAAGTACTTGTTCATGCAGTGCTAACAGGAGACATTCCCTCTCCTCTAATCCCAGTTTTTAATTGAAGAGAAAATACCTTCTGAATTCTCAATAGAGGTGAAGTGGTGGATTGAAAAAGCTTCGGTGCCCATTTAGTGGCCCTCTAAGAGCTGTGTTCTTTGTGCTTTTTATGGCGTTGCCTCTCTTTAGCTTTTTGTTGTAATGTTCAGCTTTACAATGAACTGTGCCCAAGTGTAGGCATCAGGGTTGCCAGGGTTACAGTGTCCTGCAGCTTTAGAGGTTTTGTCTTTATGTGTGTGTTTTTTTTTTTATCTACATTTCAATTAATTGTAAATAATCTGATTCTCTGAAAATATGTTTGGCATTGTAGTTTGGCACAGAGAGAGAGAGTGGAGGCAGACTCTCAAACCAAATAATAGAAAACAGAGTTCCCCTAATCATACCTGTGGGATAATCTATGTATTGAAACTACATGTTAATGATTCAGTTTGAACCGTCCCTATACTCTTTCTGTAGAGAAAGGGTACTGTGTAACAGGGGAATAAAGAGTAAGAGGGGAAGTTAAGAGTCTACGGGAGTGTGTGTTCTGATTACTCACGTCACAAAAAAAACAAGAGTTACAACATGGTGTCAGAAGAGGGATCTTCTAAGAGGTTTACGGAAGATTTTGTGATGGGGTAGACTAAGTTTAATTAATAAGTGAGTTCGCAAAGTCATGGAACAAGCGGCAAGAAGTCAACAGGCTCCAGGTGATGCAGCTGCCGGGGGGAGAGAGCTGCCCGCGCCGGACCCATGTGCTACATTTAGCATCCAGCCACCTGAGCCATTCAACTTCTCCAAACCCCACGAATGGGAAAGATGGATTAGACGTTTTGAACGTTTCCATCAGGCCAGCAATCTCCACGCTTTCTTGCAAGATAATCAGATAAATACTCTTATGTACTGTATGGGCGATGAAGCGGATGACATTTTAAAATTATTAAATTTGACAAATGAAGACATCTCAAAGCAGGCAGAGTTTTAAAAGTGGCCATGGAGCAAAAGAAAAATTTAAACAGTCACATTCAAGATGTTATAAATGTGGAAAAAGCCCATCACACCCAAAAGCACACTGTCCCGCAAATTCAGTACTGTGTCATGCCTGTGGAAAAAAGGGTCACTTCCAAAAGGTGTGCATTTCATCCAAAAAGGTGAACGAGATCCAAGAACAGGACCCTGGCATATTTTTAATCACGGTGATTGCTGAGGGCGACCCCTGGATAATTAATATTAAAATAAAGGATTGTGATGTGCAATTTAAAATTGACACAGGTGCTGATGTCACTGTTATGCCAGATTATGTGTTCCACGAGATTTTCAAGGACGGCAAGAAACCTGCACTCCAGAAGCCCTTTCTTGGACCAGGATACTCGCCACTCAATGTGATTGGAGTGTCAAACATGCTACTTCAGAAAGATGACAAGCATTCATCAGAAGAAGTGTATGTTGTTAAAGGTCTGCATTCGGCACTGTTAGGCAGACCTGCCAACACCAAACTTGGTCTTGTCACACGTGTTGATGAGATAAGCATGCACACTTTGCAGGAACGCTATCCTAAGTTGTGCAGTGGAAGCAGATTGTTACAGAGACCATACACCATTAAACTGAGCCTGGGAGCTGTTCCATTTCCCTTAAAACCCCACGGCGCATCCCTCTTCCACTCATGCCTAAGGTTAAAAGTGAATTACAACGCATGGAACGTTTGGGGGTCATAAGCAGGGTGGAGGAACCCACGGATTAGTGCGCAGGCATTGTCATGGTGCCCAAAAAGTCTGGTGACCCACGTATCTGCGTTGATTTAAAGGAGAAGTTCACTTTTGAAAAAACTTTTGCTGATAATTTACTCACCTCCATGTCATCCAAGATGTCCATGTC
>JAUMHR010000049.1:21791067-21804363 GCA_032361145.1 Enteromius fasciolatus
TTTGTAATACTTTTCAAACATATTGTCACAAGTTTGTATTTATCCATTGTTTTCATCTTTATACTTTTACAACCATGGGTGTTGAAAAAGTGAGCAGACACTGCAGCAGTCTAGATCGAGAAGTCTACATAATGGAATGTGTGCGCAACAGCACTAATAATACATACCTACATAAAGAACTTGTGCATTAAGCAGCCTATTGTGTGTAATTACATGCATGGTTACGTCTGACTGCAGTATGAGTTCAGATTGGTGTTTGAGGTGCACACACAATCTATTCATCTGTATTGTTTCACCCAGACTTTTGCAGAGATTGTGAAGACTATAATAGGTCAATATCACTGATGTAGTGTCATCCGTATTACAGCATGTCAGCCATCCTTTTAACCTGCAGAAAACATTACAGTTATCAAAAATATAACTTTTAACAAATAAGCAAGCCTAATGCATTACTTCCCAGAAAATAAAAAAGGAGTATCTAATTCCTTTTTTTATGGAGTAACACAATATTCTAATGCATTACTTTTAAAGGGAACTTTCTGCTGAATCGTGATTTATTTTGGCTCGAGACAGCTTCACTGTTGGTGCATCAAACTCAATTAAGGCGTTGCGGTTATATTACGTCACATACACATATGTTAGCTAATTTAAGTCAAGTTCTTGCATTAAAACATGTATACTTTAGGTATACTATAAGCACAATTAAGGAACTTTAGTTCTATCACTAATTCCAGAGCTGTGTGGAAAAACAAATACAGTTCATAATGATGAGTAAAGTGAATCATGCCAGCTCTCTCTATGTTTCATGCGACTGGCTGTTCAAAGTATCAACTGTTTAGCCATGTGGGATTGGAGGTATAATCTGATTGCCCAATGTGTTTGTCTTCTGTCTTTATTTTTTAATATAGCTTTCTCGACATGCTTCTTAACAGATTTTGTCCTGGTTTCTCTCTCTCTTTTTTTCTCTGTGGTGCAGCCCATGCGGGTAGGTTATTTTTAGCTCAGGGCCAGTGTGCAAACCCGTCTCATGCTGCGAGAGATTTAGACGAAGGGTTAGAGCATGTGTTTTGTGGTATGCACAGGAGGACATGAGCCAGCAGTGTTTTCCCAGAGACTAGGATTCGGGGTCTTTTACAGTGTCAACAGTATTCAGCTTATCTTAACATTCACAAAGCTCATATTAAAGACTTATCTGTCCTTGTGAAAAAGATGCTTGCTTACAAAAAGAGTTCCTGTTACTCAAATAATTTGCTGTAAAAGAATATAATCAAATGAAAACCGAATATGAACTTTTGCATCTTGTTTATAATATATTACACATTTATATTAAATGCAGTAAGTTTATTACACTTTATTTTATAGTTACACCTATTTGTTGCTTATTAGCATGCGTATTACTAGAATATTAGCCGTTTATTATCAGTCCATCAATCAATAAATCAATCAATCGATTGATCAATAACCTTTATATAGCACTTTTAACAATACGTATTGTTTTAAAGCACTGAACAGTATCACATTTCAGACTAGAGTGTCAGTAATGAAAACATTGTCTAGGTCAACTCAGTTTCAATAGGATCTTTGTAATCAAATCGATGGCAATCGCTAGAAATTAAGTGTCCCCAACTAAGCAAGCCAGAGGCGACATCGGCAAGGAACCAAAACTCCTTCTGTGACAAAAAAAAAAAAACCTTGGGAGAAACCAGGCTCAGTTGAGGGGCCAGTTCTCCTCAGGCTTGACGAAACCAGCACTTAATTTCCAGTTAAATTTTAAATGCAGCAATGTCCGATTGTGTAAAGGACTTATTGTGTTATGTGTGAGAGAGTGTGTGTGTCTAAATCTAGATTTAAGCTGACAGAGTGTGTCTGCCTCCAGACACCTAACAGTGTTAGGTAGATTGTTCCAGAATTTGGGTGCTTAATAGAAGAAGAATCTTACACCCACAGTCCAATTTGATATTCTAGTTTTCTAGTTTTGAGAACACAGCAGGTGTGGAGCACTATAATGTGGTAAGAGCTCGCTCAGGTACTGAAGAGGTAAGTTATTTAGGGATTTATTAGTAATTAACAGGATTCCAAAATATATACAATGTTTGATAGGGAGCCAGTGCAGGTCGAGACCCTAATGAGGATGACGAGCATGCAGATGAGCTTCCCTGTGATGGTTTCTGACAGTTTCTGTGCATAAATTATTTTGTTATCAAGCCGATTGTTGCAGCAGCTGTCTGGGTGGCTGGTCTTAGATCATCTTGGTGGTGAAGATGTTGGATGTGGAGCTCCTCGGCTGATGTCGTTACACATGGTCTGCAGTTGTGAGACCTGTTGGAAGTACAGCAAAATTCTCTGAAACTCTTTTGGAGATGGCTTATGGTAGAGAAATGAACATTCAATTAATGGGCAATAACTCTGGTGGACATTCCTGCAGTCAACATTCCAATTGCACGCTCTCTCAAAACTGCCAACATCTGTGGCATTGTGCTGTGCGATAAAACTGCACATTTTAGAGTGGCCTCTTACTGCTGTGCATTAATGCTGTCTAATTAGTATCTTAATATGCCACACCTGTGAGGTGGATGGAATATTTTGGCAAAGTGCTCACTACCACAGATTTGTGAACAATATTTGAGAGAAATAGGCCTTTTGTGTGCATAGAAAAAGTAAAAAAAAGGGAGCAAAAACAAAAGTGTTGTGTTTACAATATCTTTCAGTGAACATGACCTTATTCTAAATATCACTACTTATTCTAATCCTACCCAATACCTAAATTTAACAACTACTGTACTAACTATTAATAAGAAGCAAATTAAGAATTTATTCAGCGAATGGTTATAGATATAGGTAACAAGTGTTACCTATTCTAAGGTGTCACCCACTTAAGTGGCCTTCAAATTAATACTGTATGATACACAGTAAAGTACAGTTTTTTGATAACATTTTTGTTTAAATTTTCAAGTGGTTAAGCACACTTCTTTTTCACATGACTGTTGAGGACACACACGTGCTATTACTCATATAATACAGTTTGTGACAGTTTCATACAGTGTGAGAGTATTATTGAAGTTTGCAAACATCATATTATTGATGCCTGCTGTATTATTATTGCATTAGGGATTTAAGTAATACCAAAGTAACCACTCTGAACGCTCTAGCAGGATCTTGGTTAAAAGCACTCAGAGCACCTCAGCAGCTGATAAGCAATGACCTGGTGACCAAAAAAGTAAAAACAGTCCAGTTGATGAACAATTGTGATGTTCAGTAGTCCTTTGTATTGGAACATAACTATGGCCACCCTTTAGTGCGCCAATACACACACGTCACTATAGTTAAGAACATGGCCCACCTGCTCTGGAATAAATAAATATAGTTATAGCGTCATGAACTGTGTGATGAACTGTTTACATAGCAATCTGACACTACAGTCTATACTAGCCAGAGAGTGAGCAGCGCTTCACCCAGCACAGACTATGTCAACCAGTCCGTGAAGCCCCATCCTCAACATTATCTTTACAGGTTTGAAATTATTTTCTATTTTCTATTAACACGCCCCTATATTGCACATGCTAGATATTGCATCTCTAGGTAATATTTGGCATTTCATTACCAGAGAATAATAGCTGACTCTGGTTCCTCAAATGTTATCTTTAACCTAAAACTCCTATTTAGGTAATTCGTTTTTTTATTGCTTGCCACAGTTGGTTTTAGCTTGCTCACTGCATGGCCCAAAATTGTTTTCTGTAAAGTTTCTTTGAAATAATATTTTTCAAAAACTGACCTTACTTGGCAAGTGATGGAAACATATTTCTAATTCATAAACATCCTGTTGAGAAACACTAGGGTAAATATTGTTACATCTGCAATCCACCTGAAGGCTTCACATGTTTTATAGAAGCCTGCTGTTCGCACACTAATGGACTTCCTCTAACGTCATTTTATGTGTGTGTGCATTTACGTCAGTATCATTCTAATGTTGTTACTTGGCATTTTAGTGGGCTCTTTTCATTGCAGAACAGCATTTTGTACATACACTGTGGGGAAATCCTCCTGAAGCAAAGCTGAGCACGTTTCTTTAAAGCATATCAGTGTTTAGTTTCTGAGTCACCGCTATTTTGGACAGAATCCAGAGCATTAAAGGAATAGTTCACCCATGAGCAAAAATCTATTTTGCTACCATCTACTCCAATCAGTCTAAAATATGGCAGTGCTGTTTTCCACGAAAGCATAAAACCCAGGCCTTAAATATAAATAAATATATAAATAAAATGTCCTGCCTGTCATAAGACCTCGCCAAATGGCCTCCCCCAAGTTCACTCATTGCGCTGCCTATCTTCGAGGTGCCGTTCGAGGGCATCGGGATGGATGTGGTGGGGCCGCTGCAAAAGTCTGCCCGTGGGCATGAACACATCCTGGTGATCGTCGATTAGGTCACCCAGTTTCCAGAAGCAGTGACACTTTGAAAAGCCACCGCCAAGGCCATTGCCCAAGAGCCGAGTCTACATCCCAGCAGAGATACTGACCGACCAGGGCAATCCCTTCATGTCTCGGGTGATGGCTGACCTCTGCGGGCTGCTCTGGGTGAAGCAGATAATGTCCTCCGTCTACCATCCCCAGACTGATTAGCTCGTTGAATGGTTTAACCAAACGCTCAAACAAATGCTGAGATGAGTGGTGGCAGGGGATAAATGGGATTGGGATCTGATGTTGCCTTACGTCTTGTTTGGGATATGAGAGGTTCCCCAAGCCTCCACCGGCTTTACCCCATTCAAGCTCCTCTTCACCCGACAACCCAGAGGCCTGCTGGATGTGGCCAAGGAGATCTGGAAACAGCAACAGCCTGCCCCGCATCAGTCGAAGAACAACTCGAACAACTCATTTAGATGAGACAGAGAATTGACCGAGTAATGCCCCTTGTGAAAGAGCACCTGGTCCAGCCACAACAGGCTCAACAGCGGCATTATAATCACGTTGCCCATCCTCGAGAGTTCCAAACGGGGAATCAAGTGATGGTCCTGGTCCCCACCTCTACTGACAAGTTTTTTAGCCACCTGGCAGGGCCCTTACACGATCCTAGACAAAGTGGGACCCATCACTCACCGCGTGAGTCAACCGGGGAGACGACGAACCGAGCAGTTGTAGCCTGTCAGCTTGCTCAAGATGTGGGTAGGGACCAGGGACCAGCTAACTGCTTTCACTGCAGAAGAGCCATTTTACACCAACCCCCTCAAACCACCGAGCGGAAGAAGCCTTCCTGCCTGTCAAGAAAGCCCTCACCTCGGAACCTGGTCTCGCAAGCGCCGGACTTTGGCTGCCCCTTTCTGCTATAAACAGACTCTTTGGAGGCGGGATAGGGAGCCGTCCTGTCCCAAATTCAGGATGGTGAGGAACATCCCGTTCTCTACATCAGTAGGAAGCTGACCCCAGCCGAGAAGAGGTATGCCACGGTGGAACTGGAGGCCCTAGCCATCAAGACACATTCTCCAAGGGGCTAAGATCTAACCTGTTCTCTCCTTTTCATTCTAGAAACCAGTCTGTTACCGCTCAGTCCGAATTTCCCCAAATCTACCTCACAGCAGCTATATGGACTGGAACCTTCCAGGGGAGATGTCACCACTCAGCCCTCTGCACCTTTGTTGAGCACCTTACTTGTTAATAAATCCACTCTCCGGGGCTTTATTTTGAGCTCTTCAAGTGTGTTCATTTTCGCTCATTCTTGTCACAATATACATATAAATACACATCCAATGCATGTATATATTTAAGAGAAATGTTAAGTTAATATATTTTATATTACTTATATATAATATTATTATATGAATATACATATATGCATGTAAATAATTTCTAAATATATGTACTGTATGTGTGTGTATCTATAAATATATATACATAAATATACACCGCAAACACATATATTGTGTAAAAAAACAAATTATTTTAGATGTGATAAATCGTGATAAATTGTTTGACAGCATTAAAACAAAACAAAACAAAAAACATTTTAATGTGTTTATTTAAAATATCAATGCTTATCATTAGCTTTAGGCTTTGGTTTGTTGACACAGTCATGAAGGTTTTCAGGGTGCTTTATAAGATGAAGTTTTCTGCATTTTAATTTATTTATTTCAACCTGCATGTTAATCACACCACATTCAAATATTTTTTTCAAATATTACTTTCTTGGTTTTTTACCTCTCCAATACATAATAATGTCATTGTTTTCTTCAGAAGAATTTTATTCTTTTATTCATGTTTTTCCTTATAATGTTGTGTCACCCTTCCTTATGTTGTGTCATCCACAGAAGCCTTCCTCTCTGTCATAGCTCTGAAATACTGTTCTGTGTTTGGCTACAGCATGGAATGCCATTTGGCATTAATTATGTCAAACTTAGTGGCACATTGCCTGTTGTGATGCACCAAATTTGTTTATGTAAATGTAAGTAAGCTTTGAGAGGCATAGTGTAAAACATCATTTTGTAAACTATTACTTTGTCTCTTAAATTCTTAGATACAATGGCTTAATGTATAGACATTTAGGTACAAAACAAGCATAACTGATGGATTTCAGTGTAAGCACATATGGAAGCCCATTTTTACTTTTGTAAATTCTTAGTTCGTCTTGCTCTTTTGACTGTGTATCCACAGATTTTCAGTGATGCTTAGTTCAGGGGACAGTAAGAGTCATGGCTAAAGCTTCAACTTGCACATCTTGAGATAGTCCATTGTGGATTTTGCATGTGTTTAGGGGCAGGATTCTGTTCTGATCATAGAAGCCACCCTGTTATCATCTTAAGCTTTTGTTTTTTGTTTTTTATAGACATTGATGTTGGCTTTCAGAATATTTGCTTACAGTTATTTAATTGGATTTATTCTTTCCTCTAGCAGTAAAATGTTCCTCATGTCACTGGCTTTAACACAATCCCAAAACATGATCCATCTAAACCCATGCGTAACTGTTGCAGAGGTGATCTTTTAATGAAATTTCCCTTCAAAAACATGTTTGCTCATTACTTTCAACATTTTTTTTACTTAATTTTTTACGTTTCCAAAATGTGTCAAGCTTGTTTGGATGTTCATTTGGTAACTTCAGAAAGTGAATTTTGCAGCGATGAGGCAGGGAAGCTTTTTTGACTTGATTCATCCACAACGGTATATCTAGTTCAGCACCACAATCTGTCATACAGGTACTTTTATATCCTAGGAGCAGTTGTTTTTGAAAGATTTATTGGTCTTCCAGACCTTAGCTTGACCTCCACCATTCCTGTTTACTGCCATTTCTTAATTACATTACAAACCAAGGGAATTATTGTTCAGAGGAACCCATGTTTTTTGTTTGTTGGTACTTTTGAGTAGTCAGAGTATTTATAAAGCTTTGAAATTTGCATCAGCTGGCCTTCATAACAATAATTGGGACCAAGCTATAGAGCTATAGACAAGCAATGTCCTTGGTAAAGGTTCTCTGAGAGCTTAAGTCTCTTGCATGTTGCACATTTCATTTTTTTTATACCCTAAGGGTGTATTCACACCATGAAAGTCTGCTAGGGTTTTTGTTTGGTGTGATTCACTTTCACGCTGCCTTTTTGTGAAAGAACCAGAATTCGTAACCAAAACCCCACATATGTTAAAGTCATCGATTCATTAGTTCATAGTGAAACCAGACGGAGACCACTTCTTCAGCTGGTTTGGTCCGCACCCGAGTGTGATTGCTGTATTTACACCTGGCCATAAGATTCACACCATGTGTGAACTTGAGTTCAGTTCAATCAAACCAAACGAGACAGGTGTGAATGCACACTTAAACTACAGACCTAGACTGTATTGCCCACTTATTGGAAAGTAGTGCTATCCCAATTTTTGTTTTTCTATCCAGCTGCTGAAAGTGAACATAATGTGCCATTTACAAACTTTTTCACTGCAGTGTTTTAAAGTCAGTGGTACCCAAGAAGCATTCTACAATTGTGAGGTAAAGAGAAAATAAAAACTATAATGCAACCTCAACTACTCCTGGCATCAGAGCTTACAGATATGGCTCCTCTGGGAATCTGGGTTTCCTGCTTCCCACATTCAGGGTCCTAAGATTAGTTGCTTTATTGTGATGCCAGAGCTGACCGTTCTGACCCTGTGAGAGTATGGGTGGGTTCTGATAACTCTCCCATCTAAATACAGAGCTACCCATTTAAAGAGCTTTTTGACTGTGAGATAACTCAATCATGCCCACTGACATGATTTATGCTAACGGGTGTACTTATAGATACCTGTATTTAATACAAAAACTTCTGTGTGAGTTGTTTTGAACTACCCCTGTACTGAGATGAGTTGTAAATACCTAAAAGAAATTATGGACTTTATTTTAAAGTTGGTGTTAAATGAATATTTCCCATATCTAGTTTATAAACACGTTATTGATAAAATAACATGCATCTGGAAAAAGTCTTCAATAAAATAGCCATAACCCAAAATAACGACAGAATTCTCTTTAGTGATGTATACAGTTCTCCCAACATTCAGTGATACCCACAAATTAAGTCAGCTATTTTTTTTTACACTTACGCTTGTAATATACATCCAAAAATATATATTTTGCATATGCATTTATTTATTTAATAAACACTCAGATATTACTCCTTAACATTGTACACCACAATAAAGTAGACACTTTGCAAATTTAGAGAATAATGTGCCATTGTCACAAGAGTTTGTTGAAACAGTGTTTTTGCTCGAGAAGTCCTAATTTTCAGAGGTGTGATAAATCCTCAGGGGGCTCAGACGCGATACAAAACATTATAAACACCGAAGGGGAAATATTTGTCCAACTGCGAGGACCAAGAAAAGCTGGCCACAGCCAGACCACGGGTCAAGATGGGACTTGCACACAATGGCTCATTCTTCTACATACAGAGTGCTCTCAAACCTTCAGACTGACAGCCCACTTTCGCTCCCCCTCCCCCGTTTTCTCCTCAGTCCATTCAGCCTATTATATCCCTCTGAGGACAGGAAGTGTAATGTGACTCCACGGTCTGAGCCCCTTGCTTTAATCCAGGCATGGCTGGAGGCCAACTGAGCCTATCACAAACGCAGACAATCTCACATACTCGCTGCTGAGGATTACAGAAACCAGGGTCACACACACACTCACAGACACAGTGTAGTGCTATGGCCTGTACCAGGCGGTGAGGATTAACTTTAGCTACTTGTGGAACTGGAATTCTGCTTTGCTTTCCTTACTTTATGATGCCGACTGTTGGTCTCTCCACAGCTGAGCGCCGGCTCTGAATGCAGCTGTGACGTGGGTCCTGACGGGGCCAAGAAGAAGAAATCCAAAAACCTGTAAGTCCCATTCTCATCTTCTTTGCATTATAGGTTTATCACTGGTCCTGGTGAGAGTTATCAGTTTCCAGAAGTTGCTTAGTTTATCATTTAATATGATGTTTTGATATATTTAAGAGCTCTCAGAAAATGTCATTGTTCGTCTTCAGTTCTATATTAATTCTTTTAATCTAATAGTGAAAGTTCTACTAGTTTTGTGACAACTGTGGCAAATATAATGGTAGACAATGACGTGATTTGCTTTTTGAAGAGATGGGCATTGATTTGGTTTATCTCCCATTTGTTACCATAAGTTAATGCAATAAATAATATTAACTTGCAATAAGCAATACATTGTTACAGTATTTGTTATGGTGACTTTATAAAAATCATACTTTACTCCTTTAAATTTCATGTTAGCTAGGTTCAGTTAAATAAAATAAAGAGAAACAATTCTTATTATGCACAGTATTATTAAACTTAGGAATTGATATTAACTGTGTATTATTATTGACTAATGTTAACAAATGGAACCTTATTATAAAGTGTTACTAAAATAGATTTATATTTTTGAACCAGTATTTGAGTTTTCATTTTATTGAATACAATAGTAAATCAGATTGGGAAACAGATTGATTGTAGTCAGTATTTAGATTGGTTGGGTGTTTAAATTGCAATCTGTAACGTGGGACACTCTACCCTTTTCATAATTGTCTAAATTTAAATGTAGCATTGTAGCATTGTCGTCTATGTTTATTTGTCTATGCTCTAAAAGTATACAGTTTGTTGGGATTTTTCAGTTTCTTGATGGCTATAATGTTGTTGTCATAGTTTACTGGAGCTTGTGAGTGTGTTCATGTCTTATCTTGAGTGATACTGTGTTAAGCTCTTCACAGACAGTTAATCTGATCCTTTGTATTGTAAGGTGTGAATTGTGCCAAAGTGTCTCTAGGTTTTTATTAACACTTTTCACACCTACAGAACAATAGAATTAAAATGGCTCCTCATGGCACCAACTGCCCTGTGCTCATGTCAACACAATAGAGAGAAAGGTTTTACTGTCTAGAATGTTGAACTGGAACTGTCTGAACAAACTTGGACATTGTCCAGAGAGAATGCTTCTTTTGATATGGTGACTCAAATTTAAGTATGTAAAATACAGTCTTGATATATACAGATTTAGTGACACTCATTTGAACAAACCAGTCGTCCCTGTGGGTCTACTATTCCTTATTATTCTAAAAATTAACTATTTCCATAAGCTTTTAAATTTAGTTTCTAACTACAGAATTCATACTGTGCTATAGGGATAAAAAAAGAGGGTCTTGAGACACATTCAAAGAGCAGAAAATACTTTCATATTCTGTTTAGTACAACATTTGTGACAAAAATCAGGACATCTACACTATCTTTCAAACATTTAGGGTTAGATTTTTTTTTCACAGAGGCTGCATTTATTTGATCAAAAAGACAGCAGAAAACTGTTTTATGTGTGAATGTATTTATATATTATAAATATATATATATATATATATAACTAGAAATGTCTATAAATGTGATTTCTCTTAACAGTGTTTTTCAGTTATTGATCATGTTGATCTTCTATGCTTAAATTAATTCTAAGAGGCACGAAGAGACATGTTTAGAATACTGACAGTATTTTTTAGTCTTTCAGGCCTAGTGCCTTAGGCTAATCGGTGGTGAAATGATCTGGTATGTTTAGCAGCCACTGCTTTCCCCGATCCGCTTGAGGGATTAAAACTTAATATGCCACTGACTGAATATCTCTCTGTCTCTTAAAAGGGTTGTAGTGGTTTAATCTTCTTGTAGACACTTATTTTAAGAGGTGTTTGGGGAACTAGGTGACTACAGCAGATTGAAAACATGCATAAGCATAAAATAACTGACCACATTGTTTTAAAATCAGAAGTTCACCGTAGCTCAGGGCAAGAAGTGCATGTCATGGGAGTGCTTTATTTTACACATACACACTATTAGTTTGCAGCTGTTCTGATTCTGTTGTTTCAGCTGCATTAAGTCGAAGTAACACTAGACTTCGCACTGAATTCACTTCCATTCATACACGTGTGAAAGCACGACTAGAAACACAAACTCATGTGAATACTGTAAGTCTTTCACTGCATACCAAAGTTCAGCTGTGAGTTAAGCTGTGTCTTGATATTAAAGAGAACCTAAATTTCAGAGATTGACTCTACCCGGTCTCATGGCATAAACGTATCTGGGTGCATCTTTTAGCGAGTCTCGAAATACATACCAACAAGTATATATCACTGCAGTTGGGATATTTGAATACTGATGCTTCTGAGCGTTAGCATCACATTTATCCAGATTCATATCTATGGTTTGTTCTTTAGCTAATGGAGTACAGAGATGAAGTTTTAATATCAGTTTTGCATTTGTTAACACTATCGGGTAGGTTTAGGGTTGGATTTGTACATACATATTTACATTTCGTACATATTCGTACGAGGTGCCAAATTTGTGCCAATTCGTACTAATTCGTACGACCTCACTCGTACGATTTGTCTAAAACCACGTTATGGGTAGATTTAGGGGCGGGGTTATGTTTAGGTCATTCGTACAAATTCATACATTTAGAATAAATTGTATGAATTTGTACAAGTGAGGTCGTACAAATTCGTACGAATTAGCCACCTCGTAAAATAAGTATGAATTGCCGTGAGATCAGGTTGCCAATACATACCCATATCAACAATAATAAAAATGTGTCTGGGTTCACGTGTCAACCTACTGTATGTCTTAGCGCCCCTCATTAGACGCAAAACAATGTAGTATACATGCCAGACCAGAATATGGCGCTGTAATTTTGCCACTGAGATCAAAATCAAAGAAGGCTTGGGCTATGCACATAGACCTTGGGTACAGAATACAAATTAACATGGAACAATAAAATAATTAATCTGAGTGAATGATAGTTAATAAAGAGACAATCATTCAGTATTTTGTCATGTTTTTGTTGCTGTTATGTGATGCAGTGGTGACTGACTATAGTGTCGAGACGTGGGCTGATAACATCATCATTTCAGAAGATGTATGAATTGGCCATACACATAAAATTGCAAGGGTGGCATTTTCTGATTTATCCAGTCTGGGACCAGGTTCAAAAAATTATATATTGGACGAAATGCCGATACACAATGTATGCACATACAGCTTTAATTATCCTTTCTTTTGCAGAATGTCAGTTTAGACTAAGTTCAAATAGACTGTGTTGTTGGCAAAGGTTATATACTCTAACTCCACCCACTATTGTTTGATACAGCCAAACAACATTACAATAGTACTAAACTGGAAACTGGGACAGTGGATAAGACAGTCGACTGTCACGCATCCACCTTTTTCTAATGCACTTCTCCATTTTCCTATCACATATCAGTCCAGAGAGGTGCTTAATTTTAAATATTTTGTTACCACGCTCATTGTTTCCTTTCTGAACTCTTTATACCCAGACCAAAGATGGCCTAGTTGAGTCCACACATGCTTTTATTTTTGTACATGACTCAGTGAATGCCCACAATGCAGCATATGCAATAACAGAAGTGTAGTTACAGTGCTAGTGGAATGTGGGCAGCACTCCGTTGTAAAATAAAGCCTCATTTAGTTGAATGACATCACAATGTTAAACAGGAATATGACACCATTTGTCTTATCATCTCTTCTATAATATCATATTTATCTTTTATGTCAATAGGGAAAATTTAAGGTGATCAGGAGTTTTGAAACTTGAAATTGAAAGAGATGTTTCTGCATTGTTACCTACATGGATATCGAAAAAAGAGGTCTCATTATTCTAGCTTGGCCAATGTATAAATGGATTCCTGAGTAGGGTTGGGTACCGAAACCCAGTACCAGTATGGCACCGGTACCTAAGGAACCAGTATGTACCGAACCGAATCAAAACGCGGATTTCGGTGCCTCATTTCGGTGCTGTGCCTGAACGAAAAACCCAACAAT
>JAUMHR010000049.1:21804463-21822142 GCA_032361145.1 Enteromius fasciolatus
CTAATGTTGTGAAGGGCAAACCTGCAAGATCGGACAGTTTTAGCGATATTGTCTTTGAATGAGAGGCGGTCATCGAAGATAACGCCAAGATTTCTTATAGAAGTCAAAATGGCTGACAAAAAGAAAACCAAATATTATTCTGGATTACATTGAACTAAAACATAAAATGTGCTAAAGTCACAACAGACAGTGTGTACCAATTTAACCATATTTTGGGTAAAATTTTTAGCAGAAAATGAGCCAAACCTGACATCATCTTCAGAACCCTCCATGGGATATCCATGTTTTTTAATTATACAGGGTAATGTCCACATTTAGATAAGTAAATTTGTGTGTGTGTCTGTCTCTCTTTCTCTGCGTGTGTGTGTATCTCTGTGTGTGCACATTTTTTGTGTCATATGAGAACACAAATTTGTATGACATAGGTGTCACATGGAGAAGGTCACTTACAAGGACATTGCCCCTTGTCCCCATTTTTCAAAACGCTTATAAATCATACAGACTGAGTTTTTTTGAAAAAGTAAAAATGCACAAAGTTTCCTATAAGGGTGTGGGGTTTGTGTAGGGCAGTGGACACACCTGATTCATGTCTTGCAGTCTCTGCTATTGAGCTGATGAGTTGAATCAAGTTTGTCTGAGAAGGGAGACATGCAAAATGTGCAGGGCAGGGGTGCTTGTAGGACGGGTTTGAAAACCACTTGTTTAAGGCAATAGTACATACAGTATAAAAACCATTACGCTTATAAAATGTCCCCATGAATCACAAAAAACAAACGTGTGTGTGCGTCTCTGTGTGCATGTTTATGTGGTTTATGAGGACACACATTTGTGTAATGACATGGTCATGACATAGGTATTACAATATGAAGGTGATTTATGAGGACATTTTCTGTGACCCCGTAATTCAAAAGGCTTAAAAACATACTAAATGGCGTTTTTTTTTTTTGGAAATCTTAAAATGCACAGTTTCTTGTAAATGGTAGGTTCAGGTGTAGGGTCAGTGTAGGGCAATAGCATGTACAGTTTGTACAGTATAAAAAACATTTTACCCAGGGAGAGTCCCCATAAATCACTAAAAACTAAATGTGTGTGTGTGTTAATGTTAGTAACATGCACTATTGTATCAAATGTTGGCTGTGAAATAGCTAGAAGCAGATCTAAAAGCTCCTAATAAAGAGGGGAAAAGTCCACCTACACATATCATTTCACTTAATAGCAGCTGCACCTGGTTTGGCTCTGATAGCAGGAAGTTTTTTTTTTCTGCAACCTTTTTAGCACCTGGTTTATGACAGCAGACTAGACACAGAAAGACACTAGCACTCGTCTGAGATCAGTGTAACTGCAGACCTCTGGTGAAAGAGAAAGACGCCCAGTCTGCAATTTCAACTGATCTGAAAACAGCTGAGCCGTGGCTCACCCAAGGGCCCAGGACACAGCTGCTTTCACCTTACAGGATGAATTTGCAGACTCTAACCTTCACTGTCAACATGAGCTTGCGACCGCAGTTCCCAGGTGTGGTGGCTGGAATGGCTGTCATCACGTTACCTCATTATGAGCGTTTCCATTCAAAGACAAATTCAACTGAGATGAAATTACTGGGCATCTGCTGAAAGCCACTGAAAGTAATCATGAATGGTCTCAATGATCCATTCCGCTAATATAAAAAGCATGTACAAACATGATATTTAATTATCTTTTTTGTGGATGGTTTAGGGCAGTTTTCCTAGAGTTTACACAGGTGTCATAGTGTTGCAATACTTTTAAATGTACAGTATATCTATTTTTATAATTTGAAACCTAACTTTCTTGCGTCTTCTTTTATTCACAATAAAAGGCAAATACCTTTTGGTAATAATAAATATATTAAACTAATATATTATATTAAATAAACTTCCAACAATCTACATGTCTTAGACAATTTAATCATTAATAATTTAACATATTATTTATATCCAGAAGTTTGGGGTCTGTCAAATTTGTAGTGTTGTAGATTTTTTTGATCAGCAGGCATTTATTTGACTGTGTTTATTATTGAAAATAAATAAAAACAGCACTATTATAAAAATGCCATTGCAATATGAATTAACATTTTCTGTTAAGTATTTTCAATTATTATCAATGTTAAAACATTCAGCTCCTTAATACTTGAGAGAAACTGTAATACTACTAATTTAAGTCCAGATATATAGATATATGCATGGAGAGATAGATGGAATATTTTGTGTGCTGTAAACACACTGACACACAATACAGCAGTCTGTGGTAGTGGATATCTGGCCTGTGATTGGCTCACACTAGTTCTGCCTCCCTGAGATCCTGTGCTATATAAAGATACAAAGGCTCTGTGTGCGGTTAGAGGAATGTGACTGTCCCAGCACCCTGCTCTTCCACCCCTCACATACACCTTACACACAATGGTGGATTTCTCTGAGAAGTACCTTGAAAGGTAGGGACCAAATGCTCCTGTAAGTGTCTCCTCTGCTGCTCTGAGAGTTCTCACATTAATGAGAAGAGGGAAAGAGGGAGGTAAAAATAGGAAGCATGAGATTATTTTAGAAGAGGGAAAAAATGAGGGTGACAGGAGTTCACGTCTCATGTGGTTCGTCTGGTAGGGCGTTTGGGAGAGCTTCACGTGAAGTGCTGATGTTTCAGCTTTTGGAATTTGATGTTTGGTGGTTTCATTAACTTGAAAGTGTCTTTCCTGTTTTGTGTTGGTTTAAATCCGTCGATAAACTTGAGTGCGTTTTCTTTTTCCGATGTTCTTCATGTAAGATATTTTGAATTCTCTGTATTCAACAATTTGATTGTGCAAATCTCATAATATATCAAAACGTGAGAATCATCTTTCATTCTAAATGAATAAATAAAATGAAATATTTATATATATATATATGTGTATTTATTTAGGTTACTTTTACTTTACATTTAGTTTTTTTTAATGCTTTTTCTATTTATTTGATTAATTATGTATTTACCGTTTTTATTTATAACTTTATATATATATATATATATATATATATATATAATTAGTATTATTACCAGTATTGTTTTGCATTATATTTATTAAATAACAGTGAAGCACATTTCCCCTTATAGGCCCCATTCAGGTAATAATATACTACTTAAATTATAATTTTGCATCATTTATTTATACATATTTATATCTAACTTTTTGCTTGAGATATATATATTTGTAAGAACAAATGAATAAATACATTTTAAAACATACTTAATTTAAAATTAAATAATTACAAATAAATTGAAAAAAAATTCTGTCATCAATGCAATACAATTTCAAATATCTACTCTAAAGTTTCTAAGCTTTTAGTTGTAAAAATCTAGGAAATCTCTATTAAGGCACTGAAGCGAAGGTTAATTGAAGAAAAGACAAGAGCTTATGTATTATGCTCAGAATGCACGCACACAAGCTGAACAAATATGACATAAGTCATAGCTAAATCAGTGTTTCGGGGCAGAAATCCAGCGTTTTAGAAACAGAAGTCCTATGAGGACATGAACCCACATTGCATTTGTTTTAAAGCTAAGTCCTACCACAAGTCATCACAATAGTTGTCACGTTCGAAATGTCTTTCCCACAGCAAGTGTCCTGGTTTCACGGCCTGGAATAGCGCTGAGCTCTATTATGGGCAGTAATATGAACCGGGCAGAGAGGGAATTGGCAAAGCCTGGAGATAATTGTGGCTTGCAACCATCTTCTCTCCTCCTCTATCTCTGGCTTACCCTGCAGGGCTGGCCGTGGGGAAATGCCTGTCAACAGACTCAGAGGAGCTGGATCAGAGCATCCTAATTTGATAAATTCCAGTGAGGGCGTGTCCTTCCTGCCGAGAGATTACAGGCCTGTACCGTGAGGAGGCGCGGGAGCAGCTGCTTCTGCTTGATAATTAGTCCAGTGTTTTTTCACTAAATGAGGGGTCACGATCTCTCAAGCATGATAGACATTTGACTGCTGCCTCGCACAAGCAATGCAGGCACGTTTAATGTCTTTCCCCACTGCATGTGACCCACTGACACAGCTTCAGACACGACTGGACATGCATCCAATCATGCACTATGCCATATACCATAAAAGTCTTCATTAAAGAGCTTAACAGTTCAAAAGATTAAACTTGCAGATTAGTAGGTGTGAAAAATGATTATAAATCATGCTAATAGAAGATTCTTTCAATTATTTTCAAGTAGGAGTTAAAACTGATAAAACTAAATGCAAGAAATTTGCTTTAGCTAAAAGCATAGCCAAATGTGTAATGTAATACAAATGTGGTATTTAAAGGTTCCCTCGAAAATGAAAAGATGTAAGATGTAAATGAATTGTTTTGATGTAGAAATATTACATCACATCACTTGCTTATCAATCAGTCATATGCCGTGAATGGGTGCTGACAGAATGAAAGCCCAAACAGCTGATAAAAACATCAATAATCCATTTATCCAGACCAGTACATAAATTAAAATCTTGTGAAGCCAAAAACTCTGTTTTAACACAAACAAATAATAAAGGAACTTTTATTTCTAAAACAAGTCCTTTATTCATTACATTGCTTTCTCCGGTGAATTAGTCATCTGGTGAGAAGTATGCATAGATCAAGCAGGGGATGGACTTTTTCAATTGTTAT
This sequence comes from Enteromius fasciolatus, assembly GCA_032361145.1. Taxonomy (NCBI): domain Eukaryota; kingdom Metazoa; phylum Chordata; class Actinopteri; order Cypriniformes; family Cyprinidae; genus Enteromius; species Enteromius fasciolatus. The sequence continues at coordinate 21,809,098 of JAUMHR010000049.1, forward strand.
TATGCATTTTGGATTCAATAGTTTTCATTTTGTGGTGTACTGTTTCTTTAAATGAAACTTAGCTGAGATCGCTATATCGTCTCCTGGGCTATGAAAGAGCAATAAATCTGGCATGCAGTGCGTCTTACTTTCCTCTGGTGAAGCTCACACTACATTTTTTGGGAAGTACTGTAACAGCACTGTTACTATGCTTAATCTTAGCCAGAAGGCCAAGTATGAGTGATTTTTCAGTTCTCTTTCCTCCTCTTTTTATAGCTGAACTAATGCTCTGTAACACTTTTCACTGGCGTGGCATTTTTCTCGGGCAGAAGGGCAGGCAGACTGATGCCACATGGCCATTACCAACGGTGTTGCAAAGCAGTGTGGAATCTCAACACTGTGGCACAGAATGGCAAGAGGGTGTTTCCTTGGCCATGTGCACACACACACACACACACACACATACACAGAGGAATGCTCACTGAATGTGGATTGTTAGTGGTTAAAAGAAAGACACTAAATACGATCTGGTTATCTCTCTAGTGTCCATTGACACTATTTTCTACGCCTGTAGCACACTTTATTTATCTAAAAGTTGGTTTATTATTATGCACATGAAAAGTTAAGTATGGTTTCTTATCTCTATCATGATAAGCACATGATGTATTTTAGAGAAGTTGCCAACTTCTAAATTTACAGTTACTGACTCAATTAATGAGATCAGAACTTTGTGTGGGTCATACATTGCTCATAGTATTTGCTAAAGGAAATTCATATTTTCATGAAAGAAAAAGATATTAACAACCAACTTTAAAAAATGTCTCTGTGAAGCACCCAGCTTGTTTATTTGATCTCAAATACATAAATGTCAGTGAATTTATACAAACATTCCCTTTTCTATTAATTGAAATAATTCAGTGATGTTTTTGTTCCAGTCAGTGCTCCACACAGATATGATCTCACCATCATCCAGTCCATCTAATGACATGAAGATACAGAAAAAACTAGAGACAGAATAAATCTAGAAGAACTGTGGCAACCAAGTTGCTTTAAGAGACCTATCTGTAAAGCTATGTGCACACTCTTAAAAATAAAAGTGCTTCATTATGGCAGAAGAACCTTTTTGTCTAAATGGTTCCATAAAGAGCCTTTAACATCTGAAGAACCTTTCTGTTTCACAAAAGGTTGTTTGTGACAAAAGTTGGTTCTTCAGATAATAAAAAGCTAAGAAAGAGATGGTTCTTTAAATAATCTGACTGAACGGTTCTTTGCGAAACCAAAAAAGGTTCTTCCATGACAAGAACCTTTTAAGCACTTTTATTTTAAAAGCTGTTTTATGCTTTTAAGGGTGGTCACACCAAACTTTGATATTATTTAGATTACAGAGGTTAATTGAATTAAAAAAAAAAAAATTTGTTACACAAGTGCTTAAAATTTTAACAGTACTTTAGTTTGGCAGGAATCTTTCTTGAAGAGTCTTGGAGACAATGACGCAGCTCTTCTGGATTTAGTCTATGTTGTGTGTGTGTGTGTGAGTGTGTATATTTTTGAACACAATTCATATACACGTTTAAATGGAATGAATGGAATGTCTAATTCTTTATTTTGGTGTTGTTTTGCCAATCCTTTGAATTTCCACTGAGTTCTCTTTCTGTCAAGAGGCTAGCAAGTTTATTTCTAAACTTTAAGTATAGTGTTGGTAATGATCATGTCCAGTAGGTGGCAGCATTGTATTTAATGTCACTGAGAGCTTTACAAAACCTGTGATTTCTGTGCACTAAATGAGGACAAACTCAGCCTTATGTCACTGTCTGCACAAGTTATAGACTGTTCTTAGTCCAGTTTTCCTATTGTTTGCATTCATTTGTTTTCATCAATGCTACACAGCTTATAAGATCACAGTGAAACCTGACCTGGATCATAAAGTGTTTCATTACACTTTTAAATATTTTCCAAAGCCCATAAACTGATGAGAATCTTTCCTCTTGTGCGTCTGATCCAACACCCTCCTTCTCAGACCTTCTCATTTTAAGCCAGATCTCCCACTGGAAGTTAAAAATAAATCAATCTGACACATTCCTATTGACCAACTTTCATTTATTCCCTGTAAAAGCTCTATTTTTATACGAAGAGAGCTTTGGAATTAAATATCTTGTGATTTATTTGTTTCCTCCACTCCGTTTCTTTCGCAAGTGGGTGAAGTTTGACATACAAATTTGCAATCAGTCGGAACCCTTCCAAAATACTGCATTATTTGGCATTTTCAGTGTTTTGAGAGCTGTTTGAAATCTAAGTCATATGTGTGAGTCAATTTATCTCCCAAAAAGCCTGATGATTTCAGCAGTTATGATGTTATCTGAGCAGACCCTGGAGGGTTTCAATTCTGAGCGCTTTCACATTCTTATGTCCTACCAGAGAATTCAAAATAAAAAAATGTTTGTGTGTAAATGCCTTTGTCAAACGTCCCAGTTCTTAATATAAAACAGATTTGAATGTAAGATTTTAGATAATAGTTTCAATTGTTGACAACATTCTTTAATGTTAATGTTAACACAAGCAAAAGATAATGTATCAAATGAAGTTTTATACTCGTATTTATAAGTTATAGGTGTGTAGCATTTAGACTCAATAAGTGGCATACTTTTTTTCATTTCATAGCTTTTAAAATAGCTTTGTTGCCTTTCTGAAACATCTGGTGAGAGGAACTTCCTCTCAGTTAGTCACACCACGGCTGACTAACGTTTCATCATCTCATTTCCCATCTTTCTGAACTGATTGGATTCTTACTAACAGCCTTAGCTTTGGATCTTGGGGGTTCTTCTAATTTATGCTTGAATTCTTTTCGCTCAGGATTTGTGTTGTAGTTATACTTGGAAAGAGAAGAACCTGGTGTTGTATTTTGGCCGGCTGGTCACCAGCAAGTCCTCTTTAAAGAGGGGGAATTTTTAGCAGCTCCGGCCTACAGGGCAACATAAGATGTCATAAATAGTTGCAGACTTCCTTTTTCCTGTTGAGGCTCGTCTACGCATTCCGTCATCATAGCCAGAGGAGTGAAACATTTTTTGGTCAGATTATTTGCCAGCACTTATTACAGAATTGGACTTCTTTCTAATGTCGCCCTGCAAAGAATGTTTCTGTGTTCACGCTGTTGACTCAAATCAATGCATAACCAACTATTACTTCCATAAATACTGTATTATTGCCGAAATGAATCACAATTGATCATTTACATTTACATTAAGTCATTTACATTGTTAGAAAATAACTGGATTTCAAATAAATGCTTACTTTATTTTGTAAAATATAATCGATATACCTTAGATTCATCAAAGAATCCTAAAAAATTAAATTGATTTAAGAAATAAAATCTAATCAAATCAATCAATCAATAATTAAGTCTTTCTTGAGCAGCAAATTATCATGTGACAATGAAGACTAGAGTAATGATGCTGAAAATTCAGCTTTAACCACAGGAATAAATTACATTTTACAATACATTCACATAGATTTTTTTTTTTTCAAATTGTTAAAATATTTCACTGTTTTACTGTATAAAGACAGCCTTGGTAAGCAGCAGAAACATATTTAAAAACATTTAAAACACACATAAAACAACTAATACTTTAAACTATATACATATATACACACAGTTGTAAAATATTTTTACACCAACTGTATGAAGAAAACAAAACAAAACAATGAACAGTGTCAGATCACAAAATGAATAGCTCTGACACTAAATTCTGTTTAGATAAGTTGTTATACAGCAGCCAATATACAGAGCATCAAGTTCCTATGTAGCTCAGCAACTGTAAACAGCTGAACAATTACACTGATGTACTGTGTGGCAGAATAATTATTAATTGGGTATTTGAATATATTAACTTAATGTTGTATCTAACAACACCAACTCATGCCTATTGTATAATCACGGTCCACAGGAACACTCAGTGTGTGCTTTAAGTGGGAACGGTGGCCTTGGGAGGGCCAAAAATGGGATTCAGCTTCTTTTTTTGGTACTGTCATCAGCCTGTGCCTACGTTATGAGAGGCCAAATGGAGCTGATGAGGGCAGAGGATCTGCAAAGCCACAGTGGAAATCAGTGGGCGGAAATTGTGCAAAGCATGTTCCTCTGGAAGAGGTACGTGAGGTCAGGCAGAGGGAGGACGGGCATCTGGAGGTTCCTGAGCTCAGCGCACATCTCCTGAGACGTGGATCCAGGGGTAAACAGTCAGGTTTTTGGAGATTTGGAGATGCAGCTGTACTCCACAGCGGTCCCCGGGGCCCATTGGCCCTAGGTTAGGGCCTCCGGGACTCCCGGTGGCACCTGAACAGCGGAGCGATGGTATGGAGAGTGGCACAACCCTCCCTTCACTCATCCTCTCGCTCAGACACAGGACTGGCGAGAAGGAAGAGAGACTGACGAGAGGCAGAAAGAGTTTCTCAAAAAACGGATCTGGGAACTTTAAGCGTCCTCGCAACTTTGATAACTGAGGATTGAGGAAAACATGTACGGCGGAAGAACGTTTTTATGGGTTACTGAATTAGCCAATCTTGATTTGGATTTATGGGGTTGTGTTTTCCATGCCTTCGATTGATTTGTTGGTTTGTTTATGACCTGCAGAACTCAACTCTTTCCCTTCTGTGCATTTTTGTGCAGGGCCAAAGACATGAAGAACCGACTCGCTTTCCTGAGGAGGAGGAATGAGTCTCCCGGAAGCACCCCAGTCGGCAAGCTCGACAAATCCATGAAGTCTGTCAAGTAAGCGTGTGTGTTTGTGTGTGTGTGTGTGTGTATTTGTGATGTCTGCCTGCTTCCTGGGTAATGATCCAGCTGGTGGCTCTCTGCTCATGTGTGTGGGATGTAAGATGAAAAATATCTTCTTTTATTTTTTATTCTTTTTTGCAATTGTAAATAATATAGTTTAGCATGTATTTATAAACATTTGATTTAATGCTTCCCCAAAATAATTGATTAATTTTAAGAGAACTGCACATATGTATTTCAAAAGTAAAACAGATAGTAGTAATATATATTTAATATTCCACAGACATACAGTATGTGTATATATAATGTCACATGGTTATCTAAAAGTAAAACAAAAACACATTTCGTTACTTTCAAAAAAAACAAACCTCTAACTGAAACTATTTCAGTTTGTTGCCAAGAAATACAAATTAAATAATAATAATATTAAATAAAACTAGACATAAAATGAATAAATAAAAATGACAAAAGCACACAACAAATTTACAAAAACTTAATATACATTTGATTGTCATTGATATAATAATTATATACTATGTTTATTAAAAGGGCTATAAAAGATCTAATGTAGAGTAAGTAATGCATGAAAGGGATAAATTATGATGCAAAACATTTAAATTGCAGTGATGAGTGAAATTGTTAGTATCAGCATTTTAAGTGTGTTCAGCTATGAACTGCAGAATATAAAATATATCATGGTACAAATCAGCGCACAGAAGGTGTAAGTAGGTCAAAATAAAAATGACAGTTGTTTGATGGTTTTATGATAAATAACACTCCCCTGTTAGATACAGTTTCCTTATTTGGCAGTCTCACAGTAAGTGTTAAAGCTGCAGACTGTAGGTGCTGAGTTTAGACAGACAATGAAGGCAAGAATGAGTCTTTGAGCGAAGCTGTGGGCGGGGTCTCCGGCTGACACGTAATCCTATTGGAGCAGCCTGATCCCACCCCCTCCTCTCTACAGTGGGCAGTATAAAAGAGGCCATCCAAGAGAGACTTGCTCAGACACTCACACACTCCGACAGACACTCACACACTCAATCAACAGAAGGGCAGAGCTTCGAATGGGTCACACAATGAGAAACCTGACAGAGATGGGTTTGCTGAAAAACCGTTCTGCCTTTATTTGCAGGCCCACTCCTGAAGAGGCAATGAAGTGGGGAGAATCTTTGGACAAGCTGCTCATCCACAAATGTAAGACATATTTCTTATCATATTTATATTCATATTTCCTTATCTCATGTATGTAATGAACTTTGTTAAATTGGATGTATTTGATTCCATTGGCTTGGCTTGAATCCACAGGGATGATGACTGCATTGTTGCAGCGTGTTAAGCATGCATGCTTTCTCTCGACTTCCTGCTCTGAGTCACTGAATGAACGGTCTGTTGAACATGGGCAATAGCTCTCATAGTAATCCTAGATGAATTGAATACTACATCCGTATGGAGTCAGGGAAAAACCACAGATAAAAGCACTCAGGCAAAAGCTCATTATCCAAGGCATGGCTTTGTAATCAAATTCACTCGTTTTGTTAAGTCAGAAGTGCTTGTGATGCAACTAGATCCTGAGATTTGAGGCAGGAGATGTCTTTTTCCGCAGCGATTGTTTCCCTTAGTTAAAAACCTGAGAGCATCCACATGCTGTTATCAGCAAGCTCTTATGCGAACGGAAAGGTGATTGCGTGCTTTGGGACGGGGCCACACTTCCTTCTATTTTAATACTGGGCGCCTTTAGAGCTGAAAGGAAATCTTCAAAAATGTGCGTAACGCTACTGTATAAGGAAGTTACTGCGATGCATGTGCTGTAATATAATCACAAGCTGGATAATAATGCTGGATACATAAAATCAGTGCAAGTATTATCGTTTCATTGCAGTGCTTACCTTTTTGTGCTTGGCAGCTAAAGCAACCTTCAGTACAAATAATGGGTTTGAGTTCCTGAAAGTGAGTCAGGAACTTAATTCAAATAAGAAATGCTGAAAAGATAATAATAGAATAATTATGAAAATGTTTCGTGGCACCCAGGACATGGAAGCAGGAGTCTCGGAGGAGAATAAATGTAATTAAATCGTTGGTTGAGTCGTGTTCTTATGTTTAAGCATTAAGTAGTGACTCAGGGTTTGGCGCTCTGTGCTGCCTCTTCAGTGAAGGCTGCCGTTGCCATGGTTCTGTTTATCCATCCAATAACATCTCCCCTTTTCTGCCTCTTTATTTTTCCCTCTCCCTCATCAGATGGACTGGCAGCTTTTAGAGCTTTCTTGCGCACAGAGTTTAGTGAAGAGAATCTGGATTTCTGGCTGGCCTGCGAGGATTACAAGAAGATTAAATCACAGTCCAAGATGGCATCAAAAGCTAAGAAAATCTTTGCGGAATTCATTGCCATCCAGTCTTGTAAGGAGGTGAGGATAAAGTCTCATATTTAGTTCAAATTTTACACACAAGTAAATGTTTGACATGAAAAGTCAGCCCAGATATTAACTGGGAATGGTTGAGAACCGCTCACTGCAGATAAACAATGCCACCATTCTGTATTTAGCAGCATAAAAAAACAGGGCTGGAAATGTTCTTAAAATAAAGTTCTTTGTGTCATGAGCCTAAAAAATTGGTCAAAGAAGCAGCCATGGAGGATATGATGTCATGCCTGACTAATGGCCTCCCTCTTGGCCGCACAACACAGAGCAGATAGCATGAGTGCATGTTTTCATTCTGAAACTTGGAAAGCTGTTTGGAAATTCAAAATCAGATGAGCAGCAGGACCTCGCAGCAATTTTTCGAGCTGTAAAGCTAAAGTAGACTGAGCTTTGTGCCAGATTTTTGACTTTCAGCTTACTCCGGTTACTACAAAGAGATCATCTTAACAGCATGTTAAATGACCAATTCCAGTTTATATGTGCCATTTAGAAACAAGATTATATATAAAAATAATATTTTTCTCAACTGTTTTAGATTCAGGACTATGTCTTTTCAATAAACACTAAGCGGTGAGTTAGTACAATAATCAAACTTTGGGCAACCATAATTAACAATATACTAAATGATATGGGATGGTTTTTCACTCCATTTAAAAGTTAAATAGATTTAGTGTGCCAATATTTATGAATGGTTTTAAAGAAAATGTCACGGAAACAAAGCTATTATGACTTGTCAGAATTTCCACAAAGAAAAAGCACTGAGTATTTCATAGTCAATTGGGACTATTTCGATTTCATAGTCATAGTCAGGCTTTTTTTTCCCCATGTGGAAAAAATTCAAAAGACTTGGATGATCCATAAAGTCAGTCATATTGCATTGAAAGTAGCTGTTTACCATTTCTGCGCAATATACATTTAAGGGCCATTTTCCAGTCCGGATGCCAGTTTAGCTGCAACACAACTGCCTAGACGTTTCTAGTGATCCTGAAGTCCTTGATTAATTGGTTCAGATGTGTTTAATTAGGTATACAGCAGAACTCTGCTGGAAGTTGGCCCTCCTGGAGAATGAGGTCTATAGACAGTCCATAAATGTCCATAAAACATGTGTTCTATCTATACTGTTGGTAACCTAGTTGTAGCATGAACTAAAAAGCCTGTTGACTTGGAAGTAATGACTTTTTGTTTGTCTTCCAGGTGAATCTGGATTCCTACACCAGGGAACATACTAAAGAAAACTTGCAAAACATTGATCGTTCTTGCTTCGACCTGGCCCAGAGGAGGATATATGGCCTGATGGAGAAAGACTCGTACCCTCGGTTTCTGCGTTCTGAACTCTACATGGACTTAGTGAATCAAAAGAAACCCAGCACCACATCGACGTCCTCGTCCTCTTAAGATGGCAGAGAAAGCGAGAAAGAAAGACTATATAAAGTAGCATTGGAGAGGTTACTTTCACTTAGCATTTAATTCTCATCAGCCATTCTATCTGTTAATGTGGTGAAAAAACAGGGAGTGGAGAAATGCACAAGGCTTCGTTTACGAGATGAAAGATAGAGGAGAAGGTAGTGTGACCGAACTAATGGCGCTGGACGAGTGGGGCACCACCATGCTGAATAATGCTGGTTATTCCCATTTGAATTTTGTTATTTAAGTGGTTTTCCAAGTGTACTGGAGACAAAAGAGGCTATTATTGCCTCTTTAACACTAAGACAGCTGGGTACTGTTTAGCATGTTTCTCTTCTTCTGCTCAAGCACTGCACCTCCTTTGTTCTCCATTTTATGATGACTTTCCTGGACATTTCAGAAATGTCTCGTGCCTACGGGGGTTGGATGTCTGGGTGGCACGTAGAAGACATTGATGATCATGCACTTATCGCTCAGTGGTATTCCTGTGAACCTTCCTCCATGTCTGTCGACTCCATATCACATGAAGGGGTTCAAAAAAATGCTGGCACAACCTTCATTTAATACACATGTAATAAATAAGTGTACAAACGCTCTAGAGGACTGGACCAAACTGCACCTGAAGACTGGAGCATTTCGCTCTCAGCTTGAGATGGACGGTCGTTGGTCTCTAAAGACTATACAAAACATGCTTAGCTGCATATGTAAAGCCAATAAGCCATTCATTGTAGCTCCACATTAAGAATGGAAGAGACAGTATTCTCAGGACATTATGGCACTCAACTATGAAGCTTCCAGACCTACTTAACCTTCTGTTTCTACACTTAAAATGATGTTTTTCCGGACTTTAGGTTTAATCGTGCACTCTATATTTAATAGGGCACAAGGTCAGTTAGGATCTTTCCCTATATCTGTTGATAAGACGACATGTTTTACCAATTCAAAAAAAATGTAGTTATTTATTTAGAGGTTTCACTGGTTGCTTTGTTCATTGCACTCAGCTGAATATCCCTTTCCACTTTGATCCAGGTCCACAGCTGTCCTGATGTAAGTGCAATATGTTTATTATTTTTATTTGTTGACTTATCTTATGGATAAGTTTACCTTTTTTATGAAAAAGACAATAGACTGAGCTCTGTATTAATTTTATTGTAAGTTACAGGTAATGTAAGAATTGCATTAGTACACAAATTATTGTAACTGTGTTTCCCTGGCAGCAGGCAGCCGGGTTAATGGTTGTATATATAATTCTTAAGAAAAAATGATAAAAAGATAAAAACACACCTGTGCTGTACCTATGTAAATATGTGAACCTTAAAGCTATAAAATGACATGTATTGTTATAAATCGGGACGGAGCAGGTATGGTCGTCCTCTGCATTTGACATACACTGCTTGTAAGTAGTTTTATGAAATGTATTTTATCATTTTCACTGTTTACAATTCCAACGCATCTCCTAAGATAGCAAGTGCAAAGAAAATAGACATTTAAAAAGCCAGTGTCATTGCAAAACACAAATAAAACATTTAGATGGTAAAATTAAAACATTGCCTCCTGTCTTCTCTTTTTTTTACGTTTTTTATATATAGATTATATCATTAAAATTTTTTAATATATATTACTTTATAATTTTTATAAGTTTATAAAACATACTTTTCTATGATAATTTAGGCACCATTTTAAAATATATTAATTACTGAATCAAAAAATCAAATGCAAGTCAAATTAGATTTTTTTTTAATGCAAATTTAAGGTGGGGGAAATAATTATTAAAAACACAATGGCACAGCATATATCCCCAAATATAACATTAAATCGTGTGGTTTTGGGACTACCTGAGATGAATAGGTAATAGGATGTATGCAAAAGAGCTGCAATACTCTTGAGAGAGACACGTATTATATATGATTTCAGGATTCCACTTCCACCATTTCATAACATTCCTCTCTGTAATATTCATCAAGCCCCTTTTTTTAGGATTTGCCGTCTTTTAGAACTGCGGGTCAAACAAATCCCAGGAGAATGTGTTGTTTTAGTCAAGGAGTTTTCTGTGAATGAGCTTTAATGTAAGGTTTGCCTCTTTTGGAGTCTCAACAGCAATTGAGTGACCTCTTCAGTGAGTTGCTAGGGAAATATTGGCTCTATTGCTCTACAGTCGCCATTGAAAACCTGTGTCCCTTGATTGCTGCAAGCAGCTCTGCCAACCTAACAAGGACACTTTATCAGAATGAGCTTCACAATAGTCATGGCCACCTGGTAGATCTGAATGCTCTCATGAGCAGCTGTCGCTAAAAAAAAAGAAGGAACACAGGAAAACAAAATTGTGTTTCTCTTATGATCTTGATTTATTTGCTTTTAAATAATATTATTAGTGAAATGTGCAATCTGCTGAGATAAATGATGTGGGGTGAATGTCAATCAAGTACTCAAAAAGATTTTTGCCATTGATGTTACTGACACTCCAGCTACCGGCGTGCTTTGCATGAGACTTAAAGAAGGGAGCTAAATTGTTGATATTACTAAACATGTTTTATGAGAAAAGAGACAATTAATAGTGCTAATGTTCAATACTTTTTGAGAATACTTTTTGTTACACTGGGTTATCATCGTGGTGAGTATTGGTGGATGACTGGCGTGACTATATAAAGCTCAGTACATCTCCTCCCTCGCCTTCACAGAAGGTTATTAGCAAGTCTCCCTGATGCCAAAAGCACAGGAAAAGACAGTTTGTAAATGAATACCATTACTTGTAGACCAACCCACAAAATAAATAACTTGTATTATGCTTGTATAACAATCACCTGACATGCTGAAATGAAAGTGACGAAAGCATTTTCAGGTTCTCCTGGTCTGTGTATGCTCATGGAGAGTTGTACACTGAAGATTTTCTCTATGTAAGACTGAAAGACTTAGGGGCACTGACCAGGCCATACAGGATGATGACGTATAACACATCCAATGAATTTGTATGAGGTTGTAAATGGCCCCTCTCAGGATCTCCACATTTTCAAAATGAGTGGTAAGGTACAATAGTTAAGGATGGTAATCAATGTAGATGGAAGAATATAACCCTGGTAAATAATTTAAAGAAGTAAAGTGACCTGTGGCCAAGTATGTTGACCCATACTTAAATTTGTCCTGTGTATTTAACCCATCCAAGTGCACGCACAGTACACACTCACCGTAAACACACAACCAGAGCAGTGGGCAGCCGCATCTCTTAAATGTTCCCTCGGGCACAGGGGTAGATCTATGCATGATGTGTCTCATGGCAGGGTTAGAAACAATAGTCCACTCTGAGGGATAACTGAATGATCAGTTTAAGCTTCATTATCAACTACATCAAGGTGTAGGTCATTTGTACAAATTCATACTAACTGGCAACTCATCAAATACGTATGATTTAGCAAAAATTGTATGAATTTTTACAAGCAAGGTTGCACAAATTTGTACGAATTAGCCACCTCGTAAAAAAATGTACGAATTGCCATGAGATTGGTCTCACTCATCTCAACTATAATCACTGCTTAGATATTCAAAGACCTCCTGAAAGTGGTTGACTGACTGGGCGACTGGCCCTTCCTGCCTCCAAATCGTAGAACCCCACTACACATCTTTCTTCATGAGAGAGATGATGCATGCAATCTTGTTTCAAGAGTTCACGCTTTCCTTGTAATAATAATAAAGCAAATTTGGCAAGCTGTCTGGGGAGCGAGCCGGGAGAACGGCGAACTCCGAACCCTAGTGGATGGAACCCTAGCGTGGGCAAGAGTTCGGCGTTCGGCTCGTTCACCGTCTGCCCCCCAAAAAGGCTAAGGTAGGACAGCAGCCAAATTTGAGTGCCCAAAAAGTGCAATGTGAGAGGATGCTGGACGAAGGAGAATAGTAGGAAAAATAGAGTGATGGTAACGTAAGATGACAAGATTAAACTTTTGTTTATCAATGCAGAGATGGTCTCTGTAGTCAAAACGACGATGATCACTGGAAATCAGGTGTCCCCAACTAAGCAAGCCAGAGGCGACAGCCAGTGCCGGCCCGAAGGGTTGTGGGGCCCTAGGCGAGATTAAAAAATTGGGCCCACTGGTGTAAAAACAGTTAGTAGAAAGCACCAAAAAAAAGACAATTTCAAGATATATTTGCTGCTGAATAAACATGGAGGAAGCACAATCTAAAATGGGTAGCACAAAGAAGTTATGCACAGTTATGGATATACAACTTATGAAACATATCAAGCTTAATATTCATATGTAATTCATATGTCATGTACTCCATATACTTTACTGAGCTGTCGTTAGTCCTGTCCCGCCTGCACTGCAACCCAGTTATGATGGGGCTTAACTACCTCACATCAAATAAATGTCACTCCCTGATATTTTTGTGATGTAAATGTCATAATCTATTAAAACCGATTATTTTACACAATTCCCTTAATTTGTTTTTACCATGGTTTACCTATAGTAATCATGTTTTGTGATAGTAT
>JAUMHR010000049.1:21862337-21875851 GCA_032361145.1 Enteromius fasciolatus
CCTATTTAAAACTACTGAGGACCCTTTGTCGTCACCTAAATGACTACAAAGGTGTACCTTGATCGTCAAAAAGGCGATGAAAAATGGTCTTGACCAAGCGTCAAAATGTTGACGAGTTGGGAGTGAGAACGTGTTGCGTTTTTAGGGTGGCCCTCTATGTTGAATAGTGACGCCAGGGGGCAATGACCAAGCGTCGATTCGTGACGAGTTGGAGTGAGACTGTGTTGCGTTTAGAGAAAGAGAGGAATTGTGTAAATTTTTCTGTTGATTAAGGGACAACACAAGACTTCTTGTTAAAAGCAAAAATGCTATGAAATGGTAATGCTAAACGAACACTGTTTTTGCAGTCAGCATGCCAAAATATAGAAGAAATCAGTATATAAATATAGGGCGGAGTTATTGAGACACAAAAAAACTGGTGTCATCAACAAGCTGAACTAAAATGCTAAATTCATATTGTGACCTCAAACTGCAAAATGTGAGTCTTCAATCCTTTTATAATATTTTGAAATATCAGCCTATATTTAGAACTAAAATCCCCACAAAGGATATCAAATCCATCTGTGAAACAAAATAATCACACAGAAAGCATCAAAATAATCACCCACCCAATTGAGCTCCTGTTAAAAAAATAAAACTGAATAATCTAAACCCAGCAAGGATAAACTTCCCACTTTGTCAGATTATATAGTGAATGTGACAGAGCTGTAAAGTACTGGCACGCAGGATGGTGCACAGTCTGAAGTACTCTGGAAATGTGAGAACTTTGTACCTTACAAGCTCTAAAAATATTTCAATGGATCAAACTATTTTTTTTTTATACACAACCTTAAGAGACCAACATGTTTTCTCTTTGAAATGTAAGGTCTTTCTTTCTTTCTGAAGTACAACAGCTGAATCCCCTTCATCAGTTACAGAAGGCCATGTTACCCTGTGTTCAAGTAGCACTTAGCATTAACAATAGATTTATGTCAGCTCTACATTATCTGTCCAGTATCAATTTGCCCTTAGTAATTTGAACATAGACCTACTATTTACAAAACATCAACCATTGGTGTATAATTTACTGCACTTAATAAACCTTGCTACTGTAACATGAATAAAAAAATACATGCTATTTCGAATTGAGTGGAGGCTGGGGGGGGGGGGGTCCTGGATCTCCCATAATCATTGAGGGACCCTCATACTACCCAAAAAATATACTTGAAACATGACACTAATGAAAAATAAATGGAAAGATTCTATGGCTGTATTAAATTTAGACCTGCTCATGTTGTATTCGTATTGTATTCGTATTTTATGTGTTTTTACGTCTTTGTACAGTGTTTCTTCATCAACCTATCATACACAATTCTACTGATCTTAGGAATGCAGTGGCCATTCAGAGGAGGTTATATTACTCAACGCTGAATTTTGTTCAGACAAAAACTTGTAAATTACCATAATAATAAGCAACAATGGTGCAGACGTATACGTAAGATAAAACTGCAATCTATATACGAGAGCACAGAAAATGTAAAAAAAAAAGGTACATCTTTTCATATGTCTCTGCAGGCTACAACCTTCTCTCGTTTATCTGCTTAATGTATGATAATAGTAGAGATTACTGCATTACTGCACTGCTGACAGAATAGTAAAACCCCTGGAAAATAAGCATATCTGTGTACAGCAGAAGGCAGAGGATTCTAATTCCTTCAAATGGATCCAACATTGGGCTTTGAAGACCAGCGCAATGATTTTCTCTCTTTTCATATGTTTCTTCTTTAGGATCTTGGATTTCAGGATGGTGCACTGATATAATGCTTTATGGTGGCATTAAGCTCTGGATTAAAGAGCAAAGGTGTCTAGTTAGCCAGAATAAGCACACACTGAAACTCATCTGTGAAGTCACCATCCAAGGCCTGGTGTATATAAATAACCACAAACTCTTAATGCATAATTCCGTGTTGGTGTCACGTAATCACAAAAAACTGTGTGATACTACCACGTAAAAGATAACAATGTAATTCAGTGACAGGCATCAGCTGTGATCCACTCACGGTTAACCAAATTCATTTGATATTAAATGTATACTTTTATTGTAGCACCTAGCCCCACCTTTACCCTAAACCTACCAACATCTGAACAATATAAAACACACACAGACAAAATAAGCGCAGTCACAGGTATTTATTGCAAAAACTGACATCAACATCCGCTCTGTGTTCAGGACTCATATTTTGAAGTGTCTTCCGTAATGTATCCACCCCCTTGTATATCTCCATAGTAGTTCATCATTTCTCCTCCCACTTACCAATCTGTACTAGTATTTAGTTCTCTGTATTTCTCTGTGTACTATTGTTTCTCTTGGATTATCGTTACGGACCCCGCCTGACTTGGATACTCTCTCTCACCTCGCCCCCTGGACACTGTTCATTGTTTCATCGACCTTTTGCAACGGACACTGACCACTCTCTCGTCTATCCTCCACCATTGTCGTTTGACTTGCCTGTTTTGACCCTGAACTTGGATTTTATTAAAGTTTTGCACAGGGATCCGAACGTTTCCCGTTTCCTTCATGACACACACCTGCGTTGTGACAATTATTAGGAACACCATACACCATACCCTTTTGCCTTCAGAACTGCGTTAATTCTATGTGGCATTGATTCAACAAGGTGCGACGAGACATTTTTCCAGTCTTCAACTGTCCAATTTTGGTGAGCTCATGCCTCTTTTTCCTATTTTTAGTGGAGATGAGATGTACCCGGTGGTGTCTTCTGCTGTTGTAGCCTATCAGCCTCAAGGTTGTGCATGTTGTGGCTTCACAAATACTTTGCTGCATACCTCGGTTGTAACAAGTGGTTATTTCAGACAAAGTTGCTCTTCTATTAGCTTGACTCAGTCGGCCCATTCTCCTCTTACCTCTAGCATCAACAAGGCATTTTCACCCACAGGTATGCGGATACTGTATTTTTTTTTGCTTTTTACACCATTCTTTGTAAACTCTAGAAATGGTTTTGCGTGAAAATCCCAGTAACTGAGCAGACTGTGAAATACTTATACCTGCACGTCTGGCACCAACAACCATGCCATGCTCAAAATTGCTTAAATCACCTTTCTTTTCCATTCTGACATTCAGTTTGGAGTTTAGGAGATTGTCTTGACCACTCTCTCGTCTATCCTCCACCATTGTCGTTTGTTGTTGTTTGACTTGCCTGTTTTGACCCTGAACTTGGATTTTATTAAAGTTTTGCACAGGGATTCCACACCCCTCAATGCATTGAAACAAATGCCATGTGATTGGTTGATTAGATAATTGCATTAATGAGAAATTTAACAGGTGTTCCTAATAGTCCTTTAGGTGAGTGTATATATAAAAGTTGGGAAGTAAGCATTTTAAACTATTTACAAATAATATTTTAAAATATGCACATATTGTATGCCCAACATGTAGAAAATGCATTAGGGATTACATGAATCCAACACAGTCTCACGACCAATTTGTACATATTCATACAAGGTGGAAAATTCATGCTAATTCATACAAATTCATATTTGAATTTTTAAAATAAAAAAATTCAATTTAAAATGACAAAATTCTGAACATTTATAAAGTGAAAAAGTTGTTATTTATGAAATATTTATCTACTTCAGTTTTACCTCTCTCTTTCAGTGTTAAAACTGTTGCTTTGTGCTTTGCTTCTGTGAATCCTGCCTACTTTCATTTGATTGGGCAACTAATCATTTATCTAACTGCCTTAATTAGATTGTATACAGTGGAGAGTGGATAGGAAGCGAAGAAGGGATGAGATAAGACGCAACCTCAGATTTAAATATAACTCGCTCAAAGCACAACTACACTCTAAATATGTTAACTACCAACAAAGACATTGACTCCAACACAAAGAAACTTTTACTGTAAGATGTAGCCATACTAAGCGGAATGGATACAACAGCTGCCACTTTGTAAAGGAGTTTCAAAATGCTTTGTCTATAAATGAATTCCTCTGAAGGTTTAACTGTACCTAATCTCCTATCTTGTTTGGGTTGCCATCACTTTCCAAAGTGATTAGATATAATATAGATACAATGCATAAGTGACCAAATGTAAATGCCCCTTTAGTTTATATATTAAATATCTCTGTCATCATCATGGTTAGCATTGGTTCACCATGCTAACCCAGTAACCTCACACTTGAGCTCTGGCCTTGCTTAAGAAAAAAACCCACCAAGCCAAGTTAGTTTTGCATTCTTCAGCAAGGCCTCTTCACAGGGGTTTGACTCTCAAGGAATGCAGTTCTCATTTTCTGGCCTGTGGTCCTACGTCAGACAGTTGCATAATGTGTCTGTATAAATATTGCAAGTGCTCTATCCCCTCATTGTAATTTTTCCTACACTATTAATACCCCAAGAAGTGGATTATGTTTTAGAAGTGAAACGTATCTCTCAGTCTAACTGGTGATTTGTCCTGCCAGCAAATACCAATGTCATCTATTTGCTAGTGTAATCCTAAAATGTTGACAATTTAAGAGAAATTGTCAGGTTAACTGCAGCAACTTCATGAAAATGTACAGGTTCTGTGGATTTCATTGTTTTATGTATTTGAGTTTAATGCTCCAGGTCAGTTTAATGCATTTATAGAAGATCTAGTTTTTTTATAGTTTTATAAAGCAAAGAAAGAAAAAAAAAAACATAGATATTTACAGAGATGCAGACTCAATTCAATAAAGGTGCACTTAGTTTTACTTATGCAAATACAGTATCTAATGAATTACTATTCTGATAACTACATACAAACTTAAAAGTGCTGTGAAGAAAATGTATAACAGTAAACAGTATTAACAGCTAAATATTATTGTTCTAATAACACAAATTGCATACGCAATTAAGTTACCACACAGATTAATTTGAATCATTTTAATACTGTATATGTTTCATTCTATTTTATTGTAGTTAGGAATGTGATTAGTCACTATATACTGCACAAAAATAAATAAATAATAATAATGTTGAAATTTGAAAATCATAAACTGTAAAAAATGCCACGGTAAAATACTGTTAAATGGATAAAGGTAAAATCCTGTAAAATTTACAGGAAAAAACTGTAAACAAACATTCCCAGAATTCCCTGCATTACATTTCAAATTTTGTTTGAATTAAATAACTATGTTTCTTCTTAGTTTCAGTTATTGTTAATAGGGTTGTATGTTACATGTAATGTTGTTAAATAATTATTTATTGAATATTTGATTTTAACAAGTCTCACCATGATGGTGTTTAGTGTTTATATATTTTCATATATCCATATATGTTCATATTTAAAAGCTGCTTGTGATGGGCTTTGGTTCATCATGTGACTTTCTTATCAGCGCCTGCATTTGGTGCTTATCAGTGTATTTCAAAGATATAGAACAGATTTCAGTACTTTAATTGGTTGGAATTTTAACATTATATCGATTAATGAAATGTATTCATAATCATGTATTTAACTGTAAATTTAACTTAAAACCATAAAGCCAAAAACCATATATATATATATATATATATATAAGTTGCCCCTTCTGGAATCAAGCCATTCTCAAATGCATGTCGATGTGGCGTCACACCGACAGAGGTCACACCCACAATAGATGATTGACAGCTGCGTGTCACACAGACTCAACTGGTGTCTTACCTCAGACCCGCTCTGAGTGAGCCGCCATCAGACTGAGACACAGAGACAAGCAAGACTTCTAAGCGATTGATGTATTTTGTTAATTAACGTTACATTTGGTTCTGAAGGGAAACGCCCCTTTGATCAACCGAAATGCGTTTATGTTCGCGCAAATCATTCATGATGAGTATAATCTCTTTTAATGAATCTTTGCAAATCACCTTTCCTAATAATGTGCTAATTAGCACATTAAATTAAAAAATAGTTTCACTATGAATATGGCTAAAAAAAGATCCTTTGAGAGCATTCCGGAAAAGAGGGGCGAGGTCAACGGAGCTTGTGAAGATTTAAAAGGGAAGTACACAGAACAGAGTGATTTCAAAAGAGCTGTTTATGACAGGGTAACATTAGCGTTTTTAAAACTATCTTTGAGAAATTTTAAAACTAACTATATTACAAACTTTCCATTAAGACCCTAAATAATCGTATTAGCTTTTAGAAAACTGGGTTTGTATGACCCCTTTAAAACAGCATCTCTACATATATGGCAGCCATTCCATTCAGCAGTGTCTGCTGAAATCCAAAACAGGCACACATCATTCTGCATAATGAAGTATTGATTAATCACATGAGACAAACTTATTTAACAAGGTAAAGTAAAATACTAATAAATTGTGTATATATAAATAAACAGCTAGTAGTATATCAAAAGCAATTGGAATCAAACAGTAAGTATTGATCATGGCAGAAGACTTAAAAAGAATTCAATGAGGGAAAGAAGAGTTCAACTTTCGCTTTACTGGCAGATGAATGCAGTGAGCATTAGGTTGCTTCTATTCTTAAAATTTCAAAGACAGAGGTTCATAAGAACAAGGTCAAGCTGCAGACATTGTGAACAATAAAGCTACGGAAAGGCAGAGTGTGAAAACAACACTACACTGACTGGGATGACCGCTAACTCATTTAATGTCACTCAACAACCGTAGGATGTAATGAATGAATGACGCATTTATATAGCGCTTTACTGTGTATTTATTAAATGTGTTTTCTCATGATGTAAAAGGTATCTATAACCTAAAACTAATTTGCATATTTTTGTTTTTGGGGCAACGTAATAAAAAAAGAAGTTTAGTAATGAGAGTAATAGACTAGATTTTCTTAAAACATAATATTTTATAGAATACTGAAATACTATTTATTTTTCTATATAAATAATAAATATGCTTTTTAGTCCCACAATTTAAAAAATAGACCGATTTAAACGTTAATCAGAAAATCTAAATTAATTTCAGACATTTTTGAAGACCAAGGTGAGGGAGTTCTTTTATAAAGAATATCTCTTTGGGTTTGAGATTTTACTCTTTGTAACTTTAGGGATCTTATCTATGCACTAACAATCCAAAGAGAAAGGAAACCTTCAAATCGCATCATCTGACCGCAGAACTGCTCAAATTTTTGTTCCAGGATTAGCATAAAGTTGTATTAAAAACTGGTGGAGAGCATGCTATAAAGACGCATGAAAGCTGTGATTGAAAATCAGGGTTATTCCGCAAAATATCAATTTCTAAAACCATCTTAAGTTAAAGCATTTATATTGTGAGGTTTTAAAATAAATATGAATGACAATATGTTTATTTAGAATTTGGTTTAGATTTTGTCAGTAGTTTATATAATAAAATAAAATAATTTTACTCAAATTCATTGTAAAACCAGAAAAACTAATGAGTTTGCTTTTCTTCCTTTTCTCCCCAGAGCTGTAGGATTTTAGTTCTAGAATGTGAAACATCTGAAAAAGCAATCAAGTGATTTCACTAGTATCGCTGTCAAAAGAACAACGAGCTGCTGGTATCAAGTCAATGGCACCGTGAATTGCTTACTTCAAGAACTTGAGCCAACAAGCACCGAATCACCCACTCACTTACATTTAATAAGGAAGTTACATTTATCAGGGATGAGACATTCTTTCTGCTGCATGCCAGCGTGAATGCTTATGTTAAAGCGAGTTGTACAGCAGTGCTCAAGTTGCATGCATCACGATGGGACTGGACCCACTTTTGCGTGCCAGCTGAGGCCTTCTATTACGAGGCCCATTGCAAGTGAAACGTAACGAAGGCTACTACAGATTAATGTGCACTGTTATAATAAACATGAAAAAAAAGAGCAATTTCACCATAAAATAATTTAAGCAAAGTCACAAGCCACAGTATTACGACAATAATCAATGAAACATGACTCAGTCTTGCAGTAGAGACACTGGGCAGAACGCATGGTTCTGCAACAGAAGGCAGTATATTTTTATAGAATGCTCCAATTTCCTCTGTTGCCTAGTATAGCAGCCTTTACAAACTTTATTAGGATGATATTTAATTTGTACTGTTTAACAACACATGTCCTTTTGGGCATATTTTACTTTTTGTCATGTTTTTGCGGCGCAGATATTTGCAACAGATGTTCGTACATCTCTGAACATCTCTGTTTTAGGCTAAAAGAACGAGCACAATTTGGTTCAGTGTTGTGTGGAAGTAGAACATATCCCTAATTTATCTGCAAGTCTGGATATAAATTCACTATGACTCTGGTATGACGCACATTCGCAGGAGAATTGAGTTCCGCTCACGCCTTTCTGTAAATCCAATTGAGAGATGGCATTTTTCCAGAGAAAATGTGGCAGGCTCTCTGTGACCAGATATTATGGATTCACACCATGGTTACTGGCTCAGTGTGAGTCTCAAGTAAGCTAAGGAAAGTGTGTGCAATTCTATCCAAATATGTAATACATTGTAGAAAAAAATGATATTCTTGTAGTATTACAGGTAGCTGCTCACCATATAATTAGCTTACTTCCTTTCTGCAATTCTCAGATGTTAAATTGCCTTTAAATCAATAGTCATGCCTGTTGAACAAATCGCTTGCGTCACTGGCAGGCTAAAAAAGGACAGAACATTTGATCTCTGAGTGTCTTGCAATCAGTTTCTGTGAGATGCAAGATTGCCTTTCTTGCAAATAATTGCCAATAATATTTTGATGTTATGCAAACGGGTTATTCATTCAGAGAGCGGCTACAATTTTCTTGTTTCAGTGATAAAGTCAAATAATAAAGGAAATGAAAATTTGCTGAGAATTGACTTACCCTCAGGCTATTCAAGATGTCGATGAGTTTGTTTCTTGACCTAAACAGCAGAGAATATGCACAGATTAAGCCCTGTTTATGAGCAAAAAACAGTTCTAAATTAATGTGTGGGTGTATTTTGAAGTGAGGGAATGGACATGTTCACTGGAGAAAGTGTTTGATGGATTTGTTTTTTTACAAACATGCAGCTTTTTCTCATTCTGATCAAACTCATTCACTGGTGAGCAAGCTGCTGAACGTGTACTAAAAGTCTCTCTGTCTCAGTTTGAAATAAAACTGTAGGTTACATATTTATTTATGTAAACACACATGCATTGCATTTGTGATTTATGGGGACTCTCCATAGGCGTAATGATTTTCATACTGTACAAAATGTATTTTCTATCACCCTACACGTAACAGAAAACTACTGGCAATTTCTGAATTTCATAACACACCATTTTGTATGTTTTGTATAGGGTTAGTTCAAAAATGAAAATTCTGTCATTAATTACTTACCCTTATGTTGTTCCAAACCCATAAGACCTTCTTTAATCTTCGGCACACAAATATAAGATATTTTTGATGAGATCAGAGAGCCAATACAACTGAAAAGATCCCAAATCCAACATAGTAAAAACACCAGTAAAACAGTCCATGTGACATCAGTGGCTCAACTTCAGTTTTTTGACGCTATAGTAGAATACTTTTTTGTGCAAAGAGAACAAAACTAACATAATTTAAATACCATTCTTCTACACTCACTTATGTCTTCCGCCATTTTGAGCCACTGATGTCACATGGACTGTTTTACCGATGTTTTTACTACGTTTCTTGATACAAAAAAACATGTTGGGAAGTTAGTTTAATTCTGACCATCATTTTTTTTTTAAAATGTACTTCAATGTTTATGGACACAAAAAGTGCTGATTTTATTAGTTGGTTTCAATTTTTTGTGTGCTTACCAGTCTAGCACATTTGAACAAAACCATATTAAAACCAGGTTACTAACGCATACTTTATTTACTTAAATACAAATCATCACCATCAATGCAGTCCACATATTGCAACACTGTCTTCTCCTGACCCTCTTTATTTGCCTTTATTTTCTACTACCTTTATATAGTTCCAACATGCTGCTAGTGTGGAAGTGCTGCACATTCACGTTAGGCATGTGTGCATCACTCCATCATGAACTCAGACTCAAAACTAATGATTTGATGAGTAAGACCTGCGGTATCAACATGGCCACACAGAATAGGAGTTATGCAACCTGAAAAGTGATGCAGAGATGGAGGAGGAAGAGAGCTGTATTTTATGTTGATGGTTTTTGCCATAACACCTGATTTGCAAGTTAAGTGGCGCTTATCATGGCATCTGACAGAATTGGAAAAAAATGTTTCATGTGTGAATGAATGAATGAATGAATGAATGATAACGTATTATATATTTATATTTTTGCCTGTATTGTTAATTTCACACATTGCATTGTGTTTTAAAGTTATAATAGAAGTGTTTATATTTCTTACCGTGTAGCTGTCTCGGATTCACCACCAGCACTCCTCCACAATGAGCACATTCCCCAGAGTACTGATCACCGTCACCTCTCACCGATCTATGCCAGCCCTATTCAAACTTAAATAGGGCCTCATCACCAGCTCTATTTATGTTTGCCCTGTTCACTAACTCACCGTCTGGTCTTAGACTTCGACTACTTCATCTGACTTACCTTGGATACCTACCTTCCATGGCTTCAGTGTCATTCTCCAGTCCCCACTGCCAGTATATATATATATATATATATATATATATATCCCTATGAAAAGTCATTCACTGATTACTTCGCATGACTGTTGGTATGTGTGTGTTTCTCATCACAGCTGTTGTCATTGCCATTTACTCACCATAGTGCACTATTGTCACAATAAAACCATCACTGTTAGTCTGTGTGTTATCTGACAGTCTATAGTAAACTATGCATTATGCATAATTGCATGCAACTAATCCCAAACAACAAGCAAATGCAAATCAACAATGCATTATTTTATAATAAGGACACTTAACAGTGGGACCAAATTTAATGTGCATGATGTATGCCGTAAAAATGCTTGATCATAATTTCTCAAATCATGTGTTGCGAGTCTCCTGGCTTCATGGCTTCATATGTACGCTTAGATTTTTTTCTAAAGCCACGGTATGTTGCGAGGGGTGAGTTCCTTTGCACGTTTCACTAATGGGATTCCAATTATAGGTACATCATTTGGAATATGTCAACGTTCAAGTTCCATTTCCCTTCCAACCCTCGCAGGATCCAATCCCTGACGGATGTCTTTAATTCAATCTCACCTGATGAGGCTCGTTTTTTAATCAGACAAATCCCAATTCTTTCTTTATAGGGCTTCTTCGACCTAGAAACTAAACATTACTGAAGTACGGTTACATAACGTTTACTTGAGAGAAATCGGAAATAGCTATTAGGTTAAAGCAGCGTAACTGCATTATTCATGCTAGGCTGGAACCTGTGTTACATGATTCAGAACACAGGGCAGGTCTTTATGTAATTTTGATTATTTTGTCTAAATTGTCTTATGACACACTATATATGCACTCTGTGTACAATTTATGCCATAACTGCTGTCTTGGGAATCTCTTGACTTCACCTACTAAAAATATGATGATGTGGAACCGATGAAAAAACAATTGCTGCAGTGTTCAGGAATGGCACTCCTGTGGTTTGATATGTAAAAGAAAGAGTAGGCAGCATGAGTCACTAGAGCAGAGCTAGAATAGACTTAATAGTGTCTTTCGTAAGTTCTTTCATATACACTTTTCAAAATAAAGGTAACGAAGGGTTGTCTCAAGAAAGAACCATTTGCCCCCCACCCCCCCCCCCCCCCAGTATTAAAAACATATTGTGAAACTAAAATAAATATAACCATAATGAGAAATAAATCCTCTCTATTTTTTTATTAGTGTATTCATTATGGTTGTTCGTTTTTTTAGAAGTTATTTAACACTGTCAATGGTTTACTATCATGTTAAGACCTAATAGTGGTATGTCATGCATGTTTTATAATATGACAGAAATATTGTAAATGAAACCTC
This sequence comes from Enteromius fasciolatus, assembly GCA_032361145.1. Taxonomy (NCBI): domain Eukaryota; kingdom Metazoa; phylum Chordata; class Actinopteri; order Cypriniformes; family Cyprinidae; genus Enteromius; species Enteromius fasciolatus. The sequence goes on from JAUMHR010000049.1 coordinate 21,874,187, forward strand.
TGATGAAGAGTAACTATTTTACCCTAATGGGTTTCTCCCTAGTGATCAGCCTCATTAAATGAGAACACCTTAATGGTTTTCTAGTAGATCTATTCCAGAAGGGGTTTTGTTATATAACTACTGTGTGTGTATGTGTGGGAAACGTACTCCAGATTCTGTGAAGAAGGCAAAAAAAGCAGCGATTTGATCATCTACAGGACATTTGCCCTTCTGAGTTTGGGCTGTGTCTCATAAAAAAAAAAACGATTTCACTGTCCTCTAGTGGTGTGTGTTTATTTCTGCAGGCAGAGTGCTTTAGCGTGTACTGCAGAGGGTAGCGTGAATGCTACATGTAGGCCCGGATTCATAGACAGAAAAATCGGTGTGTATTATCACGTTATTTTAATTATGAACAAACTGGTTTGTAGTGCAAACAGTCTTACTTTTTACAGCATGCTGTTATTCTCCTCGTTATTTACCTATAGTGTCTGAAAAAGGTAGATACATGTAACAAACATGTCTGAAATATACTCATAACCTGTTGATTCTTCAATAATAACTTCCTGAATTAGAACAAGCATTAAATTATTATATCTTCTTCCAAACAGCATAGAATTTAAAAGTGTCATAACTGAGTGTGACAATCCCAATCTCCATTTCCCATACCTCAGCAAACTACGTCTCCCATAATCCTCTCCGTCTACCACCCTTGCATAATTCACAAACACCACCCCTATTTACCATCAATCCCTCCATATAAGCCAACACGAAACACATATGCCTTGTCTTATGTTGTTTCCTCTGGAGTTCTGATCTATTCCATCTTCAGTCATGTCTCTCTGGCTACCGTTCACCTGCAAGTAAAAAAATAGCTAAGTTTTCCAAAGATATATCCAGTGTCAACCAGTGCTTGTTTCTCCAGCATCTGCTGAGTAAACCTGTGCTGTTAGCAGTGTGCCAGTCTCTGTCTGAATTTGTAACACTGAGAGGATAAAGATGTTTAAACTGATTTGTTTATTAATAGGAGTTCTAATATTAATGTAAGGGGAGGTGAAAGTCATGAGGCGGGAACCATCTGACAATATTTACTGAGCTTTTCCCAACACTTGACTTTTTCTATTATTGTGCCATGTTCTTTGGCTTCTACCCAGTTATTTAACCTTCCTGAAATACTAACTTCTTACTTTCCCCCTCACATTCATGACATTTAAGCCACACGATGGTGTTAAAGATAAGTTACTCATTATAAAATAGGCTGCCTCTTTTACACAAAGCTTATGTATTTAGTTAAGCAGTTTTGCCAAAGTTTTCAGCTTTTCCAAATGCTGCTTAACATCCTTGCGTAGCTCTGCATTTTATTAATTTTATTAGCTTTTTTAATACGCTTTAGAACATTTAATATAACTAAAGAGGTAAGTGTCACAGATCTAAGCATCTGTAAATGGCTGGTGTACCAAAACTAACACATCCTCACAAAAAGTGACATAGGTATTATTTGTTACTTCATCTATGTCCGAACCAGAATCCACAAAAACAGTGTGTGCATTCCAAACACTTTATATCAAACTTTCACCTTAATTAACTGCCTTTCCTCAGATCATATTTTAAGTACATCTTAATCACATATACTGTAGAACATATCTGTTTTTGAGCATGTCTGTATTATATATTAGGTGAAAAAATTTA
>JAUMHR010000049.1:21882309-21893257 GCA_032361145.1 Enteromius fasciolatus
GCAGGGGGTGCTCACCTTGTGGTCTGTGTGGGTCCTAATGCCCCAGTATAGTGACGGGGACACTATACTGTCAAAAGTCTTTCGTATGATATGTTAAATCCAGGTCCTGACTGGACACAATCCCATGACACTCATTGTAAAGAGTAGGGGTGTAACCCCAGAGTCCTGGCCAAATTCCCACTGACCCTTGTCTATCATTGCCTCGCAATAATCCCCATCCATTGATTGGCTCATAAATGTGTCAATCATTCAACAATAATGTTGGCGTCTTAATTGTGGCCATTCTTATTAGACATACTGAATGAAGCTGACAATGTACATACAATTAGTAAGGTATCACTTTATTTTGATAGTATACTTTAGACATTCCACTAACAGTAAGTAACTTTGCAACTGCATGTCACCTTGCAGTCGTTAGAGTTTTAGTAGATTGTCTACGTAAAAACACTTTATTTTGATGGGTCCAAAACATACAATATTCTGACTGAGAAACTAGAGAGAAACTCTATGTCATCTAATACTACTAACCCTAATACTGCTTAACCTAATAGAAGTCTATCAGTTAGTACACATATAGTTGCAAATGAATGAGAATTAGCTGACATGTAGTTACAAAGTCAAATAAAGTGTAATCATAAGTGATATGCATTACTTTTCACTTTACTTTATTAGAATGTATCAGCATGACATGCTATACCATGTTTGAAAAATAATATTGTCAATTTGTAATTGCCTAAAAAAACCACTGATATCATTAAAGGGAACACTAAATTATATTAGCTGTTGGTAAATGCCATGCTAACAGAACCAAACTTTTTGACTTGCCGTACTGCTAAACACAAATTTATGAAGCCCTTCTTAGAAAATAACCCAGGCTTTTTATTATTAGTTGTGCTTCTGAAACACTAAACTCATAGATTTACTTTTAGTGACATGTATTGTGATGTTCTACTGCCATCTGCTGGGCTTAATAGTTATAGCCCCACGTTTCTGAGACTACTTGAGTGCTGCTGTGATTGAAGCAAAGGGAGAGGGGACCGAATACTAAGAAATTCTCATCTTCATAACGTTTTCATTCAAAGTTTCACAAAGACATGTTGAACAATGACTAACTAATTAATTTTCTCTATTGCTCAATGACTTTTAGACCTCACTGTAAATAGAAAGAATGACAGACGGAGGCAAGTCAGTGAAGATTAAAAAAAAAACAAAAAAAAAACTTCAGTAGGCTGCTTTCTATATATTGGGTAATAATTAGCTTCCTATGCATGTATGGGATTCTCCAACAGTTCTGCAAAATAGCACAATTCACTTTATCATTATTGATTTTTAAAACATTTTAGATGCAATTCATTCTTAATTTGAAATCGCATACTAGCAAAACACTGTTAATATTTTTTACCATACCTTTCTATGGTAGGAATAATAAGACTAGTAAATCTGACACCTAGTGGTAGACAACTGAAACATCAGCAGTTAACATTTTCATTTGTTGACTCTAATGAACAATGTTTCCTTAAAGGGACAGTTCAATCAAAAAATGAAAATGACCGCATAATTTACTCACTCTAAACCCATCCTAGGTGTATATGGCTTTCTTTTTCCCGATGAATCCATTTAGAGTGATGTTTAAAAATGTCCTGGCTCTCTTTTTGTTTTTTTTTAAGTTAAAAAAAGTGCAGCAAATCTAAGTGCTACAGGTGGCTTCAAGCGGTGATTAAAGGCCTCCCGTAAAACACTGATGCAATTTTGTAAGGGAAATATACATACTTTAAACTTTAATAAACTAATATCTAACTTCCGCCAACCGTTTTATGTGAGTTCACAATAGAACGCCATTCTGGGAGATGACGTTTAGGATGTAGGCTTGGTATAAGCTTCTCTGAAAATCAGAAAGGCAGAGGAGAGGGCAAAACAAAACACTGGTCAAAAATTAGAAGTAAAAAAACAACAACATTTTTTTACAAAAGTATTTGTAAAGAAAAATGTTGGGAGGATTTTAATTTAAGCCAAGAGTAAGGAAACTTCCTTTGCTCCTGGTTCTCGAGACACTTGCGCTACACCTACATCATCCAACAGCATTATATTGCGAACATGTGCATACAACCGTATCAAAAGTTAGATATTAGTGTTTATAAAGTTTTAAATATGGATATTTTTTCTTCCAAAAATGCATTTATTTGCTACAGGACGCCTTTAATCACTCCCTGGAGCTGTGCAGGGACATTTTTACTATGGATGAATACACTTTATTGGACTATTGGACTGCCATTATAAAGCTTGAAAAAGCCAGGATTTTTTTTTTTTTTTAAATATAACTGCGATTGGATTTTCATCTGAAAGAAAAAAGCCATAGGCCTATACATCTAGAATGACTGGAGTGCAAATAAAAAGGGTCTTTTGGTTAAACTATGCCTTTAAACTGCGTATGTGAGGAAAAAAATCCAAAAAAACATAAACAACAATGTATATGTCTGTAGATGACAGTAGAAATATGTTGCAATCAGTGTATTGTAATGTACGCTATAGTCAACACTTAAAGTGGATCAAAGTCACCTTAAACCAAAATGCTTTCTTGTCATGAATGCAAAGTTATGTCATCTTTTGTTTTCATTCGCATAAGATATGGAGTGTATATTGAGTTAAAAAAAATCTATATTTTGTATTTTTTTTACATTTTATGGTTGCAGCATAAGATAAGGAGACAGATGAACAAACAAATGAGCAAACATACACACACAAAAAATCAATCAATGAAACAACAGCATGTACAGGCTACATACAAAACATCTCAGCCCTTTTGGCTCATGTAGTGTTCAAATTCTTTTGTTTACATTTACTCCTTCAAATTTAGACAAATGTGGGAAAAGAAGGTATACTGGGAAGATTTCCGATACATCAGAGTGGTTTTCAAGCACTTTGTGGAGCCTCCTCACTATTAGCACAGATGAGCTGATGATTCATTCAGCTGTGTTACGCATGAGAGACATCCAGTGCTGAACGCAATGATACGAAAGCTCCAGGGGGCTGAGGCCTTTTACACAAAATTAGATTTCAAACAAAACAAAATCATACCTGGTTCAAATCAGGTTCACAACACGATGCTACAAACATTATGTAAAAGTGTCATCAACCAATTGGTTAAAACATGTGGAACGCTGGCACATAAATTATATCAATTCAAGTTTATGACTGGAAAAAGTTTTTCAGTCCACCTGAGTTCACCCTGTCTCTATTCAGATGCATTTAAATTGTGACTGTGCCTCAGATGCAATCAACTGAAACCCTGTCTGTGACCCAAACGGCCAATAAAATGACAATTTCTAAGGGGTCTCAAGTGGGGTCCTGACAGTATTGTTTACAGCCCTTTTGTCTTCTGTCCCACAGAGAGAACATTGAATTAAGATTTTTTTGAGGGCCAGTATAACATTATAGTAGAAGAACTGTGTTGCACTCCCTTGGATAAATTCGTATGTTTATTTTAAGGAGATCAATATATTATACTTAAAAATAAGTAACACATTATGCATAATATTCTAGAAATCCGAACATGGCCCAAAAACACACTACTGGACATGGCTGTCAGGTCGGTGTAACAAACCCAGCCCAAAGGCCAATTCATAAATAATTAAAAACAAGCCCAGTGACCCTATCCAAATTGTAAAACTCAACATCTGCCACTCCCAATCCTAAAATACACATTTTACAGTCATCGTTATGTTTTAAACACAACTTCAACTTGTAAATTACTAGCGGTAATCAAACGGTCACAAATGAGCTCAAAGGCCTCTTCTCTCACAAAACTCACAAAGAAGCAGTTTTATTATTGTCAGAATGTAAAATTTTCAAAACATACAGTTTTGTAGTGTGTACAACAATACGATAAACCGTGGAGAACAACAAAAACAAAATGGTTTAGCTTGTGGCGAGACAGAAAACTGCAAACTTGGCAATAAATTATGATATTGGAAAACATTTGTTAATGGCTTCAGTGGTTAACAGTTGATGGTTGGTAATGCTACCTGTAGAAAACCATTTGAGTTTCTGATTTGAAATTCTAATTGCATTGGCCATTTCCCTGTATATGGGCCATTTGGTTCACACCTTTACAAATGCGGATGCAGCTGCATACAGTCACACATTTAAGTAGATCAAAGGACTATAAATGCAGTTGCATCTGTAATGTTTCCAGTTAAAATCAAGGCAAAGGCTGTGGTTTTGTACACTGCTTCAAGCGTGTTCAAACCGGTTTAAACTCAAAGAACTGTGTTCTCAGGACAATAATATGTTTTATGACAGTTTTTTATACAACTTGCCAATTTATAGAGTTTACAAAGCAAAAAACAAACAAACAATATATATATATATATATATACACATACAGTTTGTTTGTTTATATATATATATATTGTTTGTTTGTTTTATATATTGTTTGTTTATATATATATATATATATATATATAAATATAAGTTAAATAAAAAGAGCAAATGCCCAAAACATTTTGTTTTAAAGAGTGATATATTTGGTTTTTATTATGTATGACAATGAACACTACAAAAACATATAATTTGTGAAGATGTATTTGCAAGCTTCTAACTATGAGAATTCAAAGAACACTCTGATATTTCCAGTGTCTGTTTTTCTGTCTTTTTGAAAATTGTAATTTGCATGTCAAATTTCATGAATCACATTTTTTTCCCCCTCAGACCATCTGCAGACTCACCGCTAGAGGCGCTGACGAGACGGAACCCATTTGAGAAGTGAAGATGGGGAAAAAGGGAAACCGCACAGTATACATAAAAGTCCTTTGATTTGAAGTTCACTTCATAAATTGTCGTGGTTTTTGGTGAAGAAGAAAAAAGTGCTGTGCACATAATAATAATTTTCTTTAAATCCATATATGCATGCACTTTCCACAATATGTTTGTTTCTCTTTGTAAAATACCATCTAAACAAAACAAACAAAATTGCTTAAAATTCTGTAGTTAAAATTTAAGCAACAAACAGTGAAACAAGTAACTTGTGAGTCTAACATAAGAGTTTTCTTCATCCAAGCAGATAAAAAAGTAGTTTGGTGATAAATGTAAAAAACCAGCTTGCTCTGCAGGCAAAAAAAAAATGCTATTACATAGAAGCCTACAGTTGAGTTATTTGCTTATCTAACCGAAAAGATGGGCCAGCTGACGTGATACTATCCACATAAAGGCATTGTGTGAAATTAATGCATTTGCAAATTGAGAACCTGCCCTTGCATGATGGCGGATGAATGTGTCCGTGGGGCAGACCGCAACATTAATATACCTCACCAACAGTGAAGCATCGGCCGCCAGCGGCGTGGACATATCAGGAAGAGAACAGACAAATTCACTGAAATCAAATTTGGGAGTTCTGTTTCTAGAAGAGAAAAAAAGTGCCCCGGAAAGACCCGCTCGTTTCGTCATTTTGAGATCCGAAGGGGAGGATATCTTCATTCCCAGAAAATTTCTCCGCATGACCCGCATCATTTTGGGAGGTAACAAAGTGGAGCACCCGCGTCTTTCCTCATTCACAAATGATACAATGTAACGGGCGCTTTGATCGCAATCATCCGGAGCTCATGTTTGTGTGCGCGGTAAGATCACATCACAATTCTCTCAAATGTGATCTGAATGTGTTGTGCGGTGCATGATCTGTTGATTTTTTTTTCTTTTTTTCCTTTTTTTGCGGAGCTGCTTTCGAAATAAAGTTTTGCAGAGAGTTTGTGTTGCAGTGAATTGTTGCATCGGTCTTTCTGTCCTGTTGTCTGTGTGTTTGGATCGAGCGGAGGCTTTTGCAGGAAATTTGTGGACTTGAAATCAGACGGGGTAGGGTACAATCTGAAAACACAAAAAGCACACGCAGCAGCCATGTTTGCTGAATTTTCCTGTGAATTTTACTCTTCTCTGGCGACTGGAAAGAAAGGCTGGCTCGAACTGTTCGGTCGTTCACTAAACAACTTGGTGAAGTGAAGTTCGATGCAGATGAGAGTAATTAAAGTGTGATTACTGAAAGACGGGGTTATTTTCGATGGAATTAGAATGTAAATGTGGTTTTCATTTTTTGCAGCGAAATTAGCGCCATCTGTCGGTAGATATTTCGAAAAATTAAGAAATTACAATTAATTTTGCTAGCAGGGATGTATTTTTCATTGTCGACACTTTCTACCGTTGCTAGGTTTAGTCTGTGCATAGATTGGTTAGTTGTGGTGGTCTTTGCGTTTATGCCTTTTAGTCAAACTTCATCATCCTGCTGTTTTGTGTTCGTTTAAATATTAACACGTTTTTATCAGTCAAGCTGTTTTGAAACGCAGCAAATTTCCTCAGTGTCGTAAGAAAACACAATATTGTTAAATGAGAAGCCACTCTTACCAGCTGGCATTTTCCTTTAGCACAGATATTGATTTTTTTTTTCTTCTTGCATAGCTGAACTGCAAATATTGTAATGATAGATGGAATTTAGTTCCCATGTCATGAACAGAAAGCTGCTGAACAGTCATATGTTAATCGTCACACGTGTTGGGTGTCTGAATAATTTTGCTACATGAGGGAAGTGAGGATATATTTAGAGCTTCCTTTTCAATGAACTGTAGACAGTTTATTCACACCAGTTTCAAGTCGCGTTGCATGGTACACAACTATTTTAAATATTTAACAGTATTTTGTAAAAAAAAAAAAAACAAAGGGGGTGGGCACGTCATCAGTTATTAAAAATAATTAATATAGCCATTTTCTGCTTTTTACATTAAAACGTCCTGCAGATGCTTTTGGGCTAATTAACAACTACCGTCATAGACTTGATGAACTAGATCTAGTTGAACAACCTTTTTGTATGTGGAAATGTAGTTTTGTCATTACTGTTTCTTTTTATACTCTTTTCTTGTTCTGAATTCACACATGCATCCTTTGTGAGATCATCTCATTCTATAAAAGGTGACCAGCATGTAAGAGGCTTTCGAGGGATTGTTCAAAAATGAAAATTGTCATGTACTCATCCTCATGCCATTCCTGTATGACTTACTCTTTTTCTGTGGGACGCTAAAAAGTGTTCCTAAACAACTTTGAACCCCGTTGACATTCATTGTATGGAACAACAAAAATATAAAAAAATCTTTGTTGCAAGTCATGCAGGTTTGCATGTAATACATTTTCAGTGGCCTCTGAATAAAAAAAAAAAATGCTTCTTTAGCGTTACTATAATATAGTACAAAGTTCATTCCAAATTCAAATAAGTTCATACAAATTATATTACCAGAATAACAATGTGTGAATAGTTGATTTGGAAGATATGCATACATTTATCAATTTCTTAGTAGGCTATTGTTGTTTTGCATATTTTATTTTATTTCAAATGATTTTCAGCATTTTATGGAAACATTTCTCATAATTGCGACTTAGCAGGCTCTCGTTATGTCTCTTTATGTTGAGAAGCTTATTGAGAAGACTTATTTTCTCAAAATTAGATATTTTCACTAAATTATAAGAAACGTTTTTGAAATAATGACTTATTTTCTTAAAATAATGAGAACCTTTCTCAAAATAATCACACTTTTTGAAAAAATTAGAAACTTTCTTGAAATAATGACTTTCCTTATAATTATGAGAAATGTCCTCAAATAATAGCTTAATACACACATGTGCAATGCCAATCTGTTGTTCAAAGCCATGCATTGCTTTGCTCTGTAATCTATAGTGTATGATCTGTCATTAAATAATGATTTCAGATAAATGATCTGCGTGTAGCCTTGATAATTTGAAGCACGTATCCAGTTACTAAACATTCCAGACTAATGTCAACCCAGGCATTTTTCTTAGTTTTATTAGCTGTCCTTTTAATGAATCACATGCATACAATGTGCATACAGTAAGCCATTTCATTTTAAAAGCACAAAGTGTTGTTTTTTGATGCTATGGCAACTGCTTGGTTTTCAGCGCCCCCGTTTTATACGGGACAAACGCATACCATGAAAAATGCTTAACGTGGCTTGAACAAAGACAGAAACTTATGCATATTGTATACAGGTGGACCCAAAATATGAATGCAATGCAAAACGATGTTTATGCATTTTTTATTTATTAAAATGATTAATAATATTGTATCCTGACTTTTTAATTTTAGCCACATTATACATTTTTTACGTTCACCTGTCCTGCAGGAAGTGGTGTGGGACACTGAATATCTAACATAGCAGGTCATAACAAACCATCAAGAAAAACAAATCATTGAAATAAACATCTAGTCATTTAGTTTGTTTAATGGCTTTCATTTTTTCATAAAATGCGTATGATTTGTTGAAAGGTATTCCTCCGTCTGTTTGAAGCCATGAATTATCATTGTCTGGGAGAGGAACTTGTTGGTAAGCGCTACAAATTAAAGAAAAAGTGCATTGAGATAATTTAGATTACAGAACATGTGTTTGCTGGGTTTCTGCATTGCTTTGACTAACAGATATCGCAAGTTTGCCATCACATTAAACTATTAATTAATTATTTCTTATTGATTTCTTATTAATTATTTAGAAAACGTCATTATTTTGAGAGTTTCTCATTATTACAAGATGTTAAGTCATTTTTTCCAGAAAGTTCCTCATTATTTTGAGAATGTTTTACGTTATTACAAGATACTAAGTCATTATTACGAAATTATTATAAAAAATAAGTCATTATAGTAAAAAAAAAAGTTTTTTCATTATTACAAGATGCCATTATTACGTGAACATTTCTCATTATTTTAAGAAAGTTTCTCATTATTCAGAGGAAATTGAGAAAATAATTATTCCGATAACATTTCTCGTTATCACATGTCATTATTACAAAAAAGTTTCTCATTCCAAAAAAAGGTCTCGTTATTTTGAGAACATTTCTGGTTATTAACAGAACGTTTCTCATTATTTCAAGAATGATGTTAGCGAGATTATTCTGACATTATTATGAAAAATATTCTCATTATTTTGAAAAATCGTGTCATTATTGCAAGATGTTAACTCATTATGAGAAAGTTTATCATTATTTTGAGAAAGTTTGTCGTTATGTAGATTTTTTTTTTTCCCTGAATATTATAATATTAACTCCATCATGAAAAAATTCTCCATTATTATGAGATACTAAGCCATAATTACAAGAAGGATTCTCATTATTATGACATAGTAAGTCATTAGTATGAAAAAGTTTTCCAGAATTATATATTTTTTTCAAAGTGACCGGGAACAGGCTTCCATAGTGTTTTGTGTGCTTCAAACATTTATTCAAAGGATCATGATGTAGTGGATGGATATTTGAGTACATGGCTAGAGAGCAAACTTTTATATTTACATTTTCAGAACCATAAAACTTTTCCACTTAAACCTAGTGAAAAAGTTTTATGGCCCTGGATATGTAAACATTAAAGGGGGAAAAAAAACAACAACTTTATTTGGTTCTAAAGTTCTCAAAAAACATTCAAAACATTTTTTCCCTCCCAGTCTCAGCTTTCTTAAGGAAACCATATCACTACGGAGGTGTCAAAACAGCAGATATACTGCATTTTTAATTCTGTTTTTATGCGCTGGTTTTATTGGAGTTTGGTCAGAAGTAGTATTCTTCTCTGTATTGTGGAATCAGGCCTGTTTTGGTCAGGATTTGCTCCTTAAACAATAACCCACACTCTGCCCTCCAACTGTTACTAATTTAAGAATAGAATTTTCATGGAAATTTTTAGAAGCCTGCCTTTCCCCCTTTTGTGTAATAAATTTAGGGATTTTCCATGCACGGCGGCTGGGCTCTGTAATTTTCCACTGCATTTCAATGTCAACACATGTAACTTGGAACAAGTGGCTAAATTTTAACCCACTGCCCCTTTTGTTTTCAGAACGTACTTTTGTTCGGCTGAATTCAAGAAAAGCAGACGAGGAAGGAGAGGAAGTAGAAGCGAGCAGTTGACTCCTGTGAGCTCTGCACCACAAGGTAAACTGCCTTTTCATCAATGCTTCTAGCAGTTCAAGCCGACGTGGGGTGCTGTTTCCATTTTACTTTAAGGCATAGTTCATTTAAATATGGAAATTGTTGTTTCAAAACCATATGCTAATTTTTACTGGTAAAATAAGAGTTTTTGAAGAATCTTCTCTCAGCTCTTTTCCATATGACTACTGCATTTGAAGCCGCAAAATTAACCACGATAAAAGTACAAACAGACCCAAATTAAAGTAATTTTTCTTTTGCTGCTGCCGTTCTCAAATCTCATTCTCCATTCAGATTCATTTTATTTATTTATTTTTATTTTTTTATTTAAATAATCTCAGTGCAGGTGAGATTTCATGTCTTTAGTGGAGTGGAAGGTTATCCGTGAATAACTTTGCATACAGCTGTTGTATGGTTTCAGAATTATAAGGAGAAAAAAATCCAGTTAATTAAAAATGCGTAAAAATAAAATTCATGGATATGATTCGAGTGCTTTTTAATTTTATAATATTTATTTTTTTATGAGGAATAACAAGTGAAGGATATTTAGGTGTGTGTGTATATATAAATATATAAACTGCATTTGTGTAAGTTTTTGTCACTTTAATCGTTCTAAATCTTTCCAAGATTTAGGCCACTCAAACTTCATGTCAGGTTCAAGGTTGCTAAACTTTGCCACAAAATTTCTTTTGTACAAATGTAGGAAAATGGTCACATTTACACAGTGCTATGCTTCAGAACATTGTGAATGTAAATGTAGTCATGGGGAGGAAAACGGCAGGCATGCATGACCGTGTGTTAAGGTCAATTCGGTCTCTTTAAATTGTAATATGATAATTTGACCTTTTTATGACACTGCAAAGTTAATTTAGTTTGCAAATATAATGTCACTCTCAAAAATGTAATAAAAATGAATTAGTTAAGTTATTGGAAATGTACAAATGTACAACATAACAAGTAACAGCAAATAATGACTGTGTGTGTGTATATATATATA
>JAUMHR010000049.1:21893264-21904071 GCA_032361145.1 Enteromius fasciolatus
AACAATAAATACTGTTTTGTTGCTGTTTAATTATATTTCTTGAAACTTGAAATTCTTCATAAAGCGTGGAAACTGAGGTATAAAGTAACACAGTTGATGTGCAGTGCTTTCTGTTAAATCCCTCAGAAACTCCATTAATGTCCTGGTTTTTTCCCAAAAGCAATGAATACAAAATGACTCTGTGATATTGTGACTCTGTAGGATAATGCTTAGCACAACTGCCTTTATTTCACTGTAGGATATGTAAATTTAGGCCTCGTTTTTGATTCTGGTAATAATTAATGTTACATCACTCTGGGAACCTAGATTTCATAATATGCTACATTGACTCCATACGGTTTGTTGCTCATAGCAAACTCACTGCTAAAGTGGCATACTTAAGAGAGATAGGCGATGACATTAGTACCAAATTAGGGTTGTGTGAATAATTGTTTTTTGATTGTTTAAGGGCATTCTGATATTGTATTTTGTCTTTTATTTGGAAATTAAATGGCAATGCTAGAGATGGGTTGGATGAGTGATAATGGGGTCATTCCAGCTGGAATCATCAAATTTTGGAAAAGTTCCCTACCTGACCCCCTCAGATTTGTCTGGTATAAATTCAAGTAATGGGTAATATGCCCAATAGATCATATACAAATTTCAGATCTCTACTGTGCATACTTTTTTCACAATAAATCTGTAAAATCTGTAAATCTGTTTTGGCATCACAGACTGAAATATCTCCAGAACTAGTTGTGCCAGATCCATGAAATTTTCTTGGCTAAGAGTCCTAGTCCAGAACGGCATGAATTAGAACTCACAGCATTGTTCCTGAATTTACACCTGAATGCTGGCTCTCTACTTTCTTTGAAACTATTACTTTAAGGGTTTTCAGATGTTCATAGAAACCTCAATTTTCAATGTATAAGCATCAAACTTGGTAAATGGTCTTATATGTACCATGTCTTTCACATTTGATATTAGACAATAGAGTCTTATGGATGTTGAGATATTAAGGTCCAAAAAAAAAAATAATAATAATAATAATAATTTACACCAATGTCCAGAGCAATATTTCCCATGAAGGACACTAGGTGTGAACTAAAAACCTGTTTTTTTTGAAAGATCATATTGTTATTGATAAAAAAAATTAGGATGGGGTTTTGCCTCATTTTTCTGTAATAATTTTATTATTTCAACATCCATCAAATCCAAATGTGGGTCACTTTTTTTACAGCTAATACCTAAGAATATCTGAAGAACAAATAAGGTTGTAATTATTTAGAATTATATTATGGTATTTTAGAAATATTATTTTACCCAAATGTCACCACTGGCATATAATGCAACTGGTAAAGTCAATGAATTCTATTAATAGGTTATATCTTATTAACATAATGATATATCATAATGTGGTCATAATGATGTAATATTTATCCATGCCATTTGATTTAATATTTTGTCTTTTAGTGTTAGTTTTGTTCTCTTATCTTTCATTTAAATTTTATTTAAAGTCCAGTCAATTTAATATGTAACAATTAAAAGGCACTTCAATTCATATGATGATGGTGGTGATTATTATTATTCTCACAAATCAAAAGATATGATTTTTAATTAAACATAGGTCTGGGATTAGTGCCAGGACTGGCATTAGTGCTAAAACAGCTGCTCCACAGATAGTTGATTAGTTAGGTTGGCTAGTTGATTCATGTGTGCTGGTATTAATTAATGTGACATACAATTATAAATAAAATGCATGGTTATTGTGAAAAACGCCAAGATTAAACCAAACTTGGCTAATAGGTCTTCAGAATGCGCTCTGGCTTAATTTCCAGCAACAGATGAAGATTCACAGCACCCTAAACCAGGTTGTGTGCTAGTCTTTTAGTACATGTCACCTCTCCTCCCTATGTTGGCTTGTAGGTTGTATGGCTTTTGTGCTGGCCATCACTGGTTCCATAGTGTCATTTTGACTATATAGTGCCCCAGAAGTTAACTTTGGTCCAGTGTCTTGTTAAATGCACCTAATATCTGAACGAATGTAAAATATACCTTTCTCCGCCCCCTACTGCTTAAACCCCAAATCCTGAAGAATAGTGATTGTCATGATCTTGAGTCTCAGTACAAATACAGACCAAGCCCTTCTGCTCCGTGAGAAATTTCTAATCAGCTCACCTTAGGACAAAGTGTCGCCTTAATTGCGTTAAAGTGTCCAGTTTCTTAAAGGGATAATTATTCCAAAAATGAAAATTGCCGTCAATTACTCAACCCCATGTTGTTCCAAACCTGTGTGAATATGTTGAATATTCTTCAAAATGCGTTTCCGCTGTCATTGTCCATGCAGTGAATGTTTTTTTTGTGCTTCAAAACAACCTTAGCACCTTGTAAGGATGAAGAGAGCCTATGTTTTGATTTCTTTATTTTATCTTGAAATCTTTAAAAAAAATGCAAGTTTGGTCTTTAAAGCAAGTAACTAAAACTCACAATAGCAAGTTCTTTAATCTTTCCATGATAAGTTTCAGCAGGTGTGAGAATATACAAATATACTATATTTCTTATTTACTACATCCTGGTTTTATTTTAAATGACAGCTTGCACTCAGGCTGACACAGACTCTGAGAAAACAGCAAAACTGATGATCCATTTTATCCCAGCGTGATTTGTGAATATACCAAAGAGCATCTTACATGCTTCGGTGGAAGCAAGAAAATCTGACCTTTGCACAAAAGAGTTAGCCTAACATGGTCAATGTCACAGATTTGCTTTCATTTGTTTAGTCACCTAAAAGTACTCCAGAATCTTAAAGGAAGTTCAAACAAAATTTGTAAAAATTCCCACATGTGGTTCAAAACAGCTTTCCTACTTCTTTGAAATATACAAAAGAAGATATTTTACAGTTCAGCTGATTTTGCCCATTACAGGTTCAACTAGTTTCAAGCTTTAAAAAAATGTCATAATTATAGTGTTTTAACATTTCACTAAACATAATTCCTGTTATTTAGCAGTGTGAGGTATTCTGCTGCAGCATGTTGGTTTAACTGGAAAATCAAAATAAATATTGGTGACCAGCTGATCATAGTGTTTCTCAAATTTCCTGATTGGTGCAGCAGTATGTTTTATATAGGTTCAGTAAATTTGGATCCTAGACACGTGCTGGTATTTGCCAACACAAAAAAATAAATGTATATATTTTTTAAATCGTACTAGTGAACATGCATGGCAAACACTATGCCGCCGGTTTCACAGACAGGGCTTAGCCTAAGCCAGAATTAGGCCATAGTTCAATTAGGACATTTAATAATTTTTTTATATACATGCTTTAGAAAAGGGCATTACTGGTGTGCATCTTAAGACAAAACAAAGGCACTAACATGTTTTAAGATCAGTCAATGCAGGTTTCTTTTAGTTGAAACAGCTCAGATTTACATTTTAGTCTAGTACTAGGGTTAAGCCTTGTCTGTGAAACCAGGGGTGTAAATACTAGTTGCTGTAAAGTTTATTTTCAGATCATTATTTTGCATTTACATTTGGACTAAAACATATGAGATAAGATGTCTTAAAATATTTAGATTAATGTTTGTTTTCTTTTATAGTTGTCGTTGCACTTTAATATATTTAAAAGTAGCCATTGACCTATTTCATGGATCAGGGACTTTTATTTTGACAGTTTGTAGAACTTTTAGGTTGGGTCAGTGGTGTCACCAGTTTTCTTTGCTGAAGGTGGCAAACCTAGATCACGGTTGGTTTGCCACGCTTTAAAATTTTACTTCAAACATTTTTGTGTATTGTTTTATTGCAGTTATTGTGATATGCTTATTTGACATTACTACATGCCTAAGCTGAACTCCAAATCAGCGCTCCACTGCGGAATATGTTTCTGTCCTTTACATTGGTCATTTTGTAGTCTTGTGTCTCATAAGTAAGTCTGGATTGTGCATGCAGTTAGTTCATGGTGACTGTAACTCTTTCAAGCTGCCGTAGGCCTCTTCATGGCCTCCTTTTACTGTGGGTCTTCTTGCCCAGATACTTTGGAGGGTGGCCAGTTCTGGGCAGATTTATAATTGTTCTACATTTCCTCACCTTTTTTATTATTAGCCATGCTTGTTAAATTCTATACACTTTGAGACATTTTGCATCTACGGTGGAGTAATTTTATCCTGCATATGCCCTGATGTCCATATCAACAGCCACTTAACGACGACCTTTTGTGTTTAGTGTTAGTTTGTGCTCTTAGTGTCAGTTCTAATGTTATCAGAAAACACAATTTAGAAGTAAAAAGCTATTTTCTGTCTGAATGACGCTCTGTTTGAATAGGCTTGGTGGATTCCAGACTTGAAAATAAAGACCTACTGCCATGATTAGCTAACAGTTGTCTGTTTGACATAGATGGACACTTCTGTGATTTGTCAAAAGTTGACAAAAAATGATCTGTAAAAAGATACACAGCAATAGTGACCACATAATGAAAACAGATGAGGAGATCCCGCTCACTGTGCTTTGAGTGTTCAGAAAAGCGCTATATACATTATACAGAATTATTACTCGTTTGTTGAGTTCAGTTCATTTGTTGGCTTGTTTGTGGTTCGATTTTCTCGTGATTTGTGAAATGAGGTCCCGGAATGCTTTGCATGGACCGACATAACGGTGATGCTTGAGGCTGAACAAAAATTTGTTATAAGAAGTAGCAGTATTTATTGATGTAATTTTATAATTTGTGAAATCATTATGAAATTAATGCTTTTCTCAAATACACGTTGGACACAATTATTGGCACCCCTAGAAATTCTTATGAGTAAAATATCTTTGAGGTATATTCCTATTCAGATATACAATTTTGAGCACTCCAAGGGAATTTTGAACATGGAATTGTCCATCCTTGGCTTCCTGTTTCACAGAAATATGAATAGGAGGGAAAACAAAGTCTAAATCCCCTTCAATCATCCATCACAATAATTAAAAACTAAAGAAAATATTCCTGATATGCAGCAGAAGATAATTGAGCTTTACAAATTAGTGAAGTAGCTTTAAGAAAAGTGCTAGAGCAGTGGAAATTCCCATTTCCATCATCAGGGCAATAATTGAGAATTTCCAATCATTAGAAAATGTTAAAAAACTCCCTGGAAGAGGACATGTGTATATATCATCCTAACCATGAGAAGGAGAGTTTGAGTAGTTAAAGGCTCTCCAAGGATTACAGCAGGAGATTTGCAGTAAACAGTTGAGTCTTGGGGTCAGAAAACATAAAAAAATAATACAAATAATAATAACATGCATCACCATTGTTTGGGAGGGTTTCAAGAAAAATGATCTGAACTGATCCAAAAACAAACTCCAGCATATTAAGTTATCAGACATGACTGGAACTTCAAATGGGACTGGCTTCTATGGTCAGATGAAACTTTTTAGCAGCAAACACTTTTGTTCGCTGGTGATCAAAGGGATACAAAAGTACTCCATGTGTAAAATGAAATATATTGCTGTGTTTTTGATGTTGTGGGACTATATTTCTGCTGGAGATTCATAGACATCTTGTTTAGACACATGGCATCATGGATTCCCTGTATTAGAGGGAAATGTGTGTGTGTGTGTGTGTATATATATATATATATATATATATCCCATTTTAAATTCTTAAGCAATGAAAGGTTAGATTTGTCTGGATTTTTTTTAAAGATCAAAAGGATTAAGAATGTACATTCATTTCCACAGCTGCCTTTGATCATATTTACAAAGGGTGCCGATATTTTTGGACATGACTGTATTTGAATGCATGAATTATATTATTGATTTAAAGTAATTATTGAGAGCGAGTGAGAGAGAGAGGTGAAAGTTGCGTGTATTAATTGCGTCTGCATCTCATTCTGTAAACAGTGAAACAGTTTCTCCCAGCATTCTCCCTAGATGTTGAGAAATATAATGTAACGATTCAGTATCAAAGCTACAATAACAATAAAAGCTGCACAACAGCGTTGACAACAAGTATGCCAATGAAAGCAGCAAAGCAATATAGAAGCAAAAAAATCAAGTTACATAACTTATTAAAATATTTTTATATTGATTGGAAATCATTGTTAAAACTCTGTAAATGGCTTGACTAGGATCAGGGATTGCCAGCTCTTTATCACTCCCTTCCCTGTCCATGTATTCATTTTAAACTTTTACATAACTTTTACAATGATTACGCCTGTCATTTAAACACTACTCTGGTGTTTTCGACCCTTAAAAATGAACATGCTGCAGACCCCATGTGTGTTTGCACACTCTAGGGTTGTGTTTCAGAGCAAATTTACTTGAGAGATTCTACTTTGGTAGTAATTCTCTACAATGTTTTGTAATCTAGGAAAATCGACCTCAACTCATTTGGTGTTCTTTTATTTCCAGTTGCATTTGAGGACGCAAGAATCGATCATGTAAGCTCTTATTTGTAGTGTGTGTGGTCGCAGTGTCTCGGTTTTTGCTGGGGTGCAAGTAAAATGATAAGTGCAGGTTATAAGGTGGGATAAAATTGATGAAATAACGGCTAGCCGTGCAGCATTAACCGCAGCAGATGTTTTGTCCTCTGATTTCTGCTAGACATGAGAGCATGTCAGACGATTAAAGCTCTGGGGGAAATAATGAAAAGCCAGGGAATATAATTATGAATGCAATAATTCAAAATGAAGCATTTATATATTGTAATAAATGAAAAATAACCATACGAATTAATACATGTATAATAATACAATGAGAATGAACGGTACACATAAACACATACAATTATGGGGCTGTAATTATTTATTTATTTTTTCATTTTGTTTTATTAGTGTTTTACATAAATGTGTTCATATCCGCCCTGATCCAGAACACACACACATATGCACACGCACACCAAATCCCTCCCTTTAGTTTTTCTTTTTTAGTGTCACACTGGAGCAGGTTCAGTCTCTTCATCTCCTGCTTGTTTTGCAATTTTGATTTCCATCAAAAATTTAATCACGCGTTTTTAAGGGCTCAGCGCTGGCCTGTGTGCTGCCCTGAATTTCTAATTTTAGTCTATTCTTTCAGGATTTATTTTTTGTATAATTCAAGTATGCTTTTCAATATCTCCCAGTTATTAAATTTTAATTCCGAGATCATTAGCATATAAATTGAAAAGGCTTTTTTGAGTTGCCCACTCAGATGAAATTTAAGAGGAGATATTTCTTTTTTCACCACTTTCATTTAAATGTAAAATAGTAAAAAGAAAAAAGAAATACAAAGCAAATGTATTTATTTATTTATTTAGTTTTACTCCTTTTTTTTTTTATGCCTGTGTTTTTTTTTTTGTTGTTTTTTTTTCATGACAGGAACGTGTCAGTGTGTTCTGGTTCAAGGAAACTAGGGCTGTCAGCCTAATCTCTTCCAGTCATCTCCTGAAATAGCCTGAGAGTAATAAATTCTCATTAGATGATGGTGTTGAAATTCTGCTCATAGTTACCACGGTTCAGAGCTGGCTTTCGAAATGAGTCAGTAAAAGAACGTACCTGTGCAGTAATAATGCCTTAGGGCTCTTCTTCTGATGGACATTCCTATAATTAAGAGGTGCTACACTGTTCAATATATACTTAAGATGCAAGCGTTATATTGAATTTTGATAATGCAAATTTAAAAAATTACTGCTTTTCTTTTAGTTTGCTTTAAATTTAAAAGTGATCAAATGTATAATTTTGTTAATTTGGTGGTTTAGATCTTTTGTCATATATTTTGATTTGTCTGTTTTATATATAATAAAACATTGATGCTTAGGTTGTAACGCATGTTTAGACCAGCTTAGTATCTGGTTTGATGCTTGAAACCAACTAGCATGTTTTTAAAACGGTTACCAGCAGATCATTTATAAAGTAAATAGATTATCCGCATATCTGTTTGGCTGATAAGAGTAGAGCCCTGCATTTAGGCCCTTAGGCATTTAGTTTTTTACGTCCCTCGGGTGCTTTTTTTATTTTATTTTTCGTTAAGTGGTAATTTAAAGCTTTCTATAGATATATTTATCATGTCTCTTTCGCTGAGTTTTGGTTAATTTTTGTGAAGCGCTCCTGTTCAAGACGAGAAGGCAGAATGCGCTTGTTTTCTTTATTATAAAATCAGGTTTACTGTCAGTGCACACAAACAAAAGTAGAGCCTTTACAGTTCTGAATGATGTTTTACTCCTACCTTTATCAGAGAAAATGAAGGCGAAGGCTATAAAATCTGGTGCCTCTTTATAGCGTCACTCTTTGCAGAAAACATCATTATTTTAGCGTTTAACGATTAAACATTGTTTTAACTGTTTTAGCATGTCTATCGATATTTTTATTTATTTATTTTTTTTGTGGCAAGTCGTGATGATTTGAGGCTAAATTGATCAGTCATACTTCATGATCTGTCTGCCGCTGGTCGCTTGGTACTTTTAAAAACACAAACTTACATTTCACGAACAAAAAACGCTCTAAACTTTTGTCTAAATTAATTTCATAAAAAAAAAAACGGAACTAAAGTTTAATAGCTAAAACAGCAGAATAACACGTTTTAGTAGAAGGGGAAAAATATGGACTCGGGTCGGGTTGGTAATTCTGATAAGCTGTCGGATGCGGGCCAGGCTCGGGCCTGAGCAAATCTGAGGCCCTTGCAGGAGATAGATAAGAGTCAGAAGTAGGGCTTCTATTTTGACATTGGGAAGGCAGATGCACAGGAGCATCCTCTTTTTTTTTTTTTTTTTTTTTAATCTTAATTCGTTTTTTGTCTTTAATAGTTCGATCTAATAATAGAACCGCAAGCACTATGCTTTAAAATATATGTAAATACATACGAGTAAAGCCTTCAATCAAATACTTTTGTATGCTGTTAATAATGTAGTATTTGTTTAAAAAATGAAGAATGTTAATAATAATTATTGTTTTTGCAGGCTATTATCATGAACCTTCTATTAGTCAACAGACCCTTTGTGAAAACTGACAATCACATACACAGAGAAGCAGCTTTAATTGAATCACCGGCTCACAGATCAGTTCAGGTTCATCAATCTGCACATGGCCAGAGGTGCTGAGATCTTTGTACATTGACTCTTGTATATACTCCACATCGAATTTTAGTTTTTTTTCATTGGTATTGTAATGTTTTATTATTTTTATTTATTAATATTTTTTGTCTTTGTAATGTATTAATTTGTATTTCAGGTATTTTAGTTCAAGTTGTAAGAAACAAAACCAGAGATGATTATGCATTACTCAAGGTCATGTTTTGTCATGGTTCATTCTTTTTTTTTTTTTTGCGTTTTGGATTTTGCATTTTGTGCAGAAAAAACTGCCTCTCTTACCTCCTCAAAGAAGACTTTGAAGCCCTGAACCACAATGTGTGTGGGGGAAAAAACACAAGAGGTGGAGGAAAAAGTAGTGTCTTAGTTTTTAGATTCTTTCTCTCTCTCTCTCTCTCTCTCTCTCTCAAACTTCTATCTTCAAAAGCTGCTTTTTCTCTTTTCAAAAACTTGCTCTTTTTTTCCCCTTCCCCCAAGAGGCACCACCACAAGAAAGTGAGTGGGGAAAACAATGAGGGCTAGCTAATAATTAGCATGCAGTACCAAATGATAGCGGCACCTGGTGGCCTGGACTGATACTGCAAGCTAAGTGTGAGATGGCACTCCCTCTCTTTCTTTCTCTGTGTCTTGGTGCCTCTGGAGAAAAATCAGAGAAAATGTGAGGAGAAAGAGAAAAGAAAAAAGTTTTTGAAGGAGGGGTGGGGGGCTTGATATATAATATAATTATCTATCTCTCTATCTCTCTATCTCTCTATCTATCTATCTATCTATCTCTCTCTCTCTCTCTCTCTCTCTCTCTCTCTCTCTGTCATACACATATATGTGTGTGTATATATATATATATATATATATATAATAGTACAGTATGTATTTTTTATTTCTTTTTTTTTTTCTCAAAACAATGAGAAAAACAAGGTGCAGGGTTTCGGTAGAAAACACTCCGGGTTAATACAGACACTTGTGCACACACGCATTATGTGGACTGCAGATGCATGCATCAAGCAGATTTTATTTCTCTGCAGAGAGTTCTGAGCGATGCCTATATAGTTGTGGTTATTCTCCTAAACATAAATCTCTGCTCTTCTTCACTGTTATGAATGACTCCCACACAGAAGGGAAATACCGTATGCTTTTAAAATACTTCCTCTGCATTACTGAATTCAATGTGAAATTAGATTAGGCTGCTGTGTGGAGTTTCTGAATTTGTTTTGATTGGTTCTAGTTTTTCTCCAACGTTCTTTCTTGGTGTTCTCTAATAATTTGCCCCAAATGCAGAGTTGTTGGAAGTTTGAACATCTATATTTTGTTGCATATATTTAAGCATGTTAAATTTACACACACACACACACACACACGTACAAATATTTAGCTCTCTCACTTAATATTTCACTCCTGTTTTTTGTGCAGTTTCCTTCACTCTTGCTGAGCAGACCTGGAGTCATGAGTTGTCAGGAGGTGCCGAACCCCAGCCAGGAGCCGAAGGACACGGCTGTGGTCCCCACAGAGACTGGAGCCACACAGGCAGTACCGACAACATCCCCAAAGCTTCCCTCAGTGAACGTAAAGACCGAGGTGGCATCTCCCGTTGAGTCTGTGGCCAGTAATGGCAAAGCGAGTGATGGAAACATACCTGCTGAGATCTGTGTGGTTTTGGGAAGCTCTCGTAACTCTCAAACACAAGGTACATTTCCAAAATATATGTTTGAATGGGTCATCAGGTGCCACATGCACTTTTACAAGCAGTTTGGACTGAAATGTGTGTTGGGAGTGTGTGTACACAACCACCCTACAATG
>JAUMHR010000049.1:21911787-21925246 GCA_032361145.1 Enteromius fasciolatus
ATGAAAGCGGAACCAAAAATTGTTAACACTTGTTAAAACTAACAAATAGTTTGTACCTGATTGGACCAAACGCTACAGCTTGCATAAAAAGGATTATATAGGCCTATACACTATGGGCCGTTTTCTTGGATAGGAATTAGATTAAGCCAGGACTAGACCTTTGCTAATTTAGGACATTTTAAGATTTTTTTTAGAAACATGTCTTGCAAAAAAATCTGTGAGCCTTTTAAAATCAAACAATGGCAAAGATGTATTTTAAGAAATCTCAGTGCAAGCCTTTTCCAGTTTAGAGAGCTCTTGACATTTATTTTAATCTAGGACTAGTCTTAAACCCTGTTCGGGAAACTGCCCCTAAATGTATTTCACTTAAATCATTGACAGAATAACAAAACGAACGAATTTCTGAATGCAATCATGAACCTATAGGCAACTTAGCCTTTATTTTCTTCAAGAATTTTCGTAATAACGTATGAAATCAGCTCAAGGCCAAAACATTTTTTGAGATACACCAAAACTTATGCAACTGTTAGTTTTTTTTTAAGGATGATGCCTTTTACATTTTATCAGTAAAAGGCCACTTGGATTTTTTTTTTTTTTGCACACATTTTGTTTGTCGATAACAAAACGGTGTAAAAACTATAGGCTAGTGTTTTGAAAAGTAGGCTATGCTAACTTTGTAACTCTTTGTAAGCTGTTGTGCCTAATGGCATTTTTTGCCTTATATTACTTTTACTTTTATACTTTAAGTATTTTTGAAACCAGTACTTGAGTAAAAAAACTGGAGATGATACTTCAACTTCTGCAGAATTCTTTTTAAACCCTAGTATCTATACTTCTACTTGAGTAATGAATGTGAATACTTTTGACACCAGTGAGTAGAAGATTGAGACTAAAAATGCTACTTTACCTTCACTAATCTTGTGTCCTTTTGTTGTTGTGTTGTCCAGATCCGTATGATCATGTGATACCAGTAGAAGACCTTAAAGAGGAGACTGAATCCTACCAGAAAATGGGACCAAGTAAGAGTTCTTTAAATGGTTTTCCTTCTTGATGGTCACTTTGTTACTGTAGTAACTGACTCTACGGGACCTCCAGGAGAGTTTTTTTTTTTTTTTTTTTTTTTACTAGAAATTAGGTGCCCCCTGCATAAGAAGCAGCATTTTTTTTTTTTTTTTTTTTTTTTTTTAAGATTTCAGATGTTTTTGCTTATGAAGCATGGTTTAAATGTGAGTTTAGCAAGCAGTTCCTGCTTAGTTAATGTACTTAGTTGCTTCATCATATTCACGCCATATAATTTGAAAAAAGATGAATGCAAATAAGCTAGTTAGCAAACAAACAAAAACAGGTTTTAGCGATAAAAAGTAATTGATTTTCTTATATTTGATATTATATTAATTATATTTACTATATAAACATAACATATTTTCATAAAATATATAAATGTTTTTCTTTGTATGTATGTGTGTGTGTGTGTGTGTGTGTGTGTGTATATATATATATATATATATATATATATATATATATATACATGTATATGTATATATATATATATACATGTATATGTATATAATATAATATAATATACATACACACAGTACATGCGAATATATAAAAAACTTTTATTTTGGATGTGATTTAATTGCGATTAATCGTTTGACAGCACTAATGTGATTAATATTGATATTGTATGTTATGAAAAAAAGTGTTTTTTTATTTTTATGGAGGGCTGGATAACTTCTAAAGAACAAAAAGAATAATGCAAATGAGTTGTAAGATACAGCTTAAGCCCCAATGTGCATATAACCAGGCTTTGGCACAATTATGATTAGATTATCTGTCTTTGTGGTCCAATTCTTGTTGTGTGGTTGAAAATGAGAGTGAGTTTTCTGTGCAAGTGATAAGAGGTTAGTCATTGCAAACTTATTTATTTCTGTCTCTGGACATTAACACTGATCAAAATGACACTGATACCATGTTATATGCATGCCAGGATGTACAACTGTATGGTCAGAGCTCAAGTGCAGTAAAATGCACTGCGGCAAAGTGTTTTTTTCTGCAGGAAGAAGGCATGAACACGCTTGCCAGCAAGTTTGATTATGAACAAACTCTAATGAAGCTGGTGCATCTGTGACATTTTCTCCAAATTTAATCAACTGTAGTGAATTTTGCTTTTGCCAACCTAGGGGGTGAAATAGTGCATGGTTGGGTTGATTACTTGTGTGTGTGTGTATGTATATAGGGGTGGGCATAGATTATTATTGTTTTTATCTAGATTAATTATGAAATTAATCTAGATTGATCTAGATTAAAATGGCTCATTTGAATTCTGCCAAATGACTCAAATTAAAGCTATTCGGACAGGACTAGTTTAGAGAATGTTTTGTTTCACTGACGTACTTGGTGATTTTATTCCCATCCGAATCTGCCATGTCTGTGTTTTTCTCTCACAACCTCTGTAATAATTCTAGAGTCCGATTGCGATGTCGGTGATATTATTCTTCACAACGCGTTTGCTTGTGTGTTTTGGCCAACGCGATATGCCGTAGATGCTCTTACCACACGCACGTTTAATATATTTTGATATATAAACGAAATAAATAAATACAAATAAAGAGCCAGATCACGTAAACCGTTAAGACTGGCTATTGTAATATCAGTATCAGGTAAGATTAATCGCATTCATTTCTGCACTCGGTTACATGTTTTAATTACATGTATTTTTATCAAAATTAAAATGTTTACTACAAATAAAAATCATAATAGTTAAACTAAAGTAACCACACATTAACATGGTTTTGCTGTACTAGCCACTTATATTCGCCATGGTATTTATGATTATACTAATTGTAATCAATCTGAATGACTATAGCAATGCACGCATCATGAAGCGTGTGATCTCTGTGACACCTAGGTGTACAAAACAGACCCTCTCGCCTCTGTAATAAACACTGAGGTGTTATGGTGCATTCTCACCACACGCGAATGAAGCATTACGTGTGAGTAATTTACATGTTAAATCAGTGCAAAGACGCGATTAGACATTCTGCGGCACGATTCACGCGAATTAAGCAGCGCAAATCACGTGATGTAGTCCCTTCCGAAATGGTACATGAAAATTATGGATGACAGGTGATAAGAAGCAAAGCTCACACGTGCCGTAGTTTAGAAAACTAGTCCTGTCCGAATAGGGCTACAGTGCAATTCGGCTCGGTATACATCCGCGCTAAACTATCAAGGTAATCTCATCATAGCTTGTGTAGTTACCAACCCAACTTTGTGAATAGATTAACAATTTTTTTTTAATTGCGCGATAAGAGTCTTGCGTTAACGCAGCACGTTAACACCGATAAAGGCCCCCCACTAATATATAGATAAACAGGATTTGAAGGCAGAAGATGAAAATGTTGACAGAGTGTGCGAAAAAAAGAGAAGGAAGTTTAATTGGAAATAGCAGACAGGTCGTCTTTGGCTAGTGTTTGATGGTGAAAATGCGGTTTGCAGTTTTGCAGTTTCGTGGTGGGGACCAGTAATTTTATTTCTTTTTTAATTTTAATACAGTTTATTACTAGTTTGTTGTTGAAGAACCTTATTATGCATCAAACATATTAGGGGAAAGATTATTTATCAACTGCAATCAGCTACATAATATTTAATGTAAATTAGTTAATTGTATACTGATAATACACAACAATGCCAAGGTGTCTGGAAGAGGTTTGGATAAGGGATAGTTATGCTCTCTGTGGTCGAGTGAGCAGTCCGGTGGCGGTGACTTCGTTCACTGATTGTGCTGGGAACAATGCAATGGGGAAAGGAGCAGGAATCCGTTTCAACAGCCTTAAATATGAAGCGCTGGAGGATGCTGATCTCCTGCTGCACCAAAGGGACCTAAACTCTGGGTCAAGCAAATGTGACCCTGGAATATTTGCAGAAGGTCCTTAGCATGGAGCAGGAGTTTATCATTGTTGCAGATGTTTGTGTGTCTTCTGTCTGGATGTAGATTATCCCTTTCCTCGCAGGCTGGAGGTTGCTGCCTCCTAATAGGAGAATTGATATTTGTCGTTGTCTTTTTCCTTTTTCCTCACAGGCCAGAGGTTCAGAATGGTGGTGTTTTTATAAGTGTCTCACTTTCTTTTTTTTTTCTTCAACAAATCTTTAAAATAAAAAAAATTGTTTTCAGATGTCCATAGAAACCTCAATTTCTATCACTGAGCATACTTGCACTAAATAAATATAATATGTGTGTGCTGTAGTCAGTATATGCATCAGTATATAGTTTGAGTGGATTTGGATGGAACTTTGTGATCTCTCTTTGTTTCACTCCCCTGCTGTTGCATCCAGATGTCCTAAGGAATTTTTTATGGCTGCCACTGGCCAAAACTTTAGAGATTGTATTAGTCTGTTGGTGGATGAAGGGCAGAAACTGCATTTTGACCAATGAGAAGTCCTGTCCTTCCTGGGCTTTGTACCAAAGGTCTTATTCTTGCCCTCTAAGAGGTATCTGGCCGTTGTCCTGGCTTCTTTATCTGATGGCGCTAGACTGTTTGCTTATGTTGGTCCACTAAGTTTCAGTCAAAACGTAGCAAACTGTTGTGCACTTTTGTGGTCAGAACTGGGCCCTGGAATATGCTGTCCATTATGAATTTTTATAATTTTTTTCCCTCTCTCTAATACACACGGGACACCATTAATAGGTACCCTATTATTCAACACTTTTTAAATTGCCAAAATAACATCTCGGGTGATGTTACAAAACACCTGACGAGATTGGAGACCACTCCATTCAACCAGAATCACTCCAGACCCTTCAGATTCCAGCTCCATCAAAGATGCCATGTATGTAAAAGATGTCCAAGACCTCCAGCAAAAATATAGGTCCACAACATTAACATTTTTATCCCTGTGTTCACCAAACCCACCATACGTGTTTGTTGATAAAAAGCTAGTTTCTTATTTGCACCTGCCCATAGAAGCCAGTCCTGTTTGAAGTTCGTCGTGTCTGACAACGGATTATGCTGGGGGTATTGTTTTTGGATGATAGCATTTTCTTTTCTTCTTTTTTTCATTTTTGTGTAGAACTTGAGACTCTACAATTCTCCAGGTGTGCTCCTCAAAACTCTCCTTCTCACTTTGCATTAGGACGATATACACACATGTCCTCTTTCAGATTTGTAACATTTTCTGTTGATTGGAAATTCTTCATTGTTGACCTGATGGTGGAAACTGAATTTTTGTTGCTCTAGCTCTTTTCTTAAAGTCATTTTCTAATTTGCGAAGCTTAATTATTTTTTGCTGCAAATGTATTCTTGGGTTTTTATTATTGTGATGGATGATTAAGGGAATTTAGCCTTTTTTTTTTTTTTCTTTTTGAATTTAGTTTTTATATTCCTGTGAAACAGGAAGACGTGGCTGAATATTTTTTATGTACATAATCACCCTGGAATATTTTACTATAAACAATCTAGGTATACTGTTGTATTCTTTTCACGAAAGACCAAGAGACAGACATTTGGATTTTGAAGCAAAATTCTCTTTATTGTGAGAACTCTGTCCGCGCGCTGCAGTCATCAAAGTAAAATCTGAATGGCCTAACTTATCTTGTGGTTTAAATACATTTTCAAAGAGGAGTAGTATAAGTATAAATGGCCAAAGACAAATGGCTTTGGACGAAACTTTCCCAGCCTTGATCTGAGTTAGCATACAAGTGTTATTCAAAGGCATAGGTGATATAGAAACCTTAAAGCAAAAGGCACAGCTAAACTTTGAAAGGATTTGACTTCACACTTTGCTTGGGAAAGCTTGCCACATGTTTAGGAACTGCATAAAGGCAAAAGGTTACAGTCTTCCTGTTTTTAGAATGTAAATTATAAAATACATGACTTTCAATTTATACTGCTATATGGGAAACTTGTGTTTAACCATTTCTAAATTTGTAATCCTACAGTACCAATAATTGTGTCCACTGTGTATTTGAGAAAAACATTTCCTAATGAGATTTTTACAATGACCGGAAGGGGAAGTCTTCGGTTCACTTAGTTTTGTTGTGGCCATGACATATTAACTTGTGGGAACGGGATAATAAAACGTGGCCATGAGATATTAATTTGTGGGAACATCTTATTAACTCGTGGGAATGTGATAACATTGAGGCCAAGAGATTTTGTCGAGGTAACGACATCCTATGTTGAGGGAACCATTTCTCATGGCCACGAGTTTATTGTATAAACAAACCTGCGGGACCATCACAACCTGGGATTATCAGAGATGTTTAAAAAAAAAATATATTACATTAAACATTTAATTTAATGTGTAGATATTCTTCTTCTTTATTATTATTATTATTGTTATTATATTAACTTGGTGTATACCTAATTAACGTTCAGTATAGTTATGGCTAGTAGGCGTGATGATAAATAAGCGTGTTGTGTTTTTATTTGAAAATGAAAATGTGTGAATGTTTTATTCCTTATCGAAAAAGATGATTTATCGGCTGCTAGACATTAGGCTTTATTAATAATTATTAATTTGCAGACATAAAATTAAATCAACTATATCAACTTTAAAAATGCATTTTAAATTACAGTCGTATGTATCACATTATATATACATATATGTAAAACAAACAAATAAAAAAATATATATTTATTGTTGAATATTATAAAGTCAGAACATTATGTAAAAAGATCGAAATGAAGGCGGGGAAACAAATATAAAAATATAATAACAGGCTAATAATAATAAGACTAATAAAAAAATAAAAAAATTCTTGTATGCCAACTTTATTTACTTTATGTAACATTTATTCATGATAAACCTAATAAAAATGTCATTTACATGACAATATAATAATTTATATTATAAAACAATAAATCAATTGATCAATCTATATATATATATATATGACCATGACATTATATCACGTTCCCACGAGTTAATAAGACATTCCCATGAATTAAAATCTTGTGGCCATGTTTTATTATCACGTTCCCACGTTTCCCAAGTTAATATGCCGTGGCCACGGCAAAACTAAGTGAACTGAAGATGTCCTCCGCCAGTCGCCGTACATTCTCAATTTTCAATTGTTTTAATTCAATGAAAGGTTCCATTTTTATTTTTACAAATTAAATAATAAAATATTATGTCCATTACGTTTCATCATATTTGATCACACAGGCTTGACTATTTATTTATTTATTTTTTTTATCTTTAGACCGCTTCTACATGCAGTCACTCCTGATCAGATCATGTATTAGTGCATTTGCATATAGCTTTTAGCACACCCGTAACTACAAGTTAGAGGTTCAATATATCTTTTCTAAATTGTGACCCTTTTTATTCTAGATAATTTGTCACAATTTTGACTTGATAACAAAGACTCTCCAGTGTCTGCAGCCATGATGTGGGGTGCTGTCAAAGCCACGTTGTGTGTTAATCTTTTTAATCTTTTTTTTTTTTATACACTTCCTACTAAAGATAACTTGAGATAGCAAGAGGAAGATTCTTGAAAAAGTTACTAGGCTAGGGCAAATATATAATCAGTCTAGTACTAAATTTAAAAGCGTTACAGAATGCAGGGACCGAATTGAATATGAATCACACTGGTCTCATTTAAAAGCTTCTGCTTTTCTCTAAACAAGAATATGAGTTTCGTGACCAATCATTTTAAGAATCAGAGTAGCGATCTCTCAGCCAATATAATAAGGAATGCGAATGGGGATATTCCAAGTCGTCCTTGGATTGTTAAAAACGCTCTCAGGGATTTTTACAAACACATGCACATCTTAGAAGCGACTGACTTGAACATTGCAGCCTATATAAAATATATATGCACAGTACGCAGCAATCAGACTATGCTGAAGTTATGGGTATGCTGGTATATGGTATATTCTATTACTGTTCTGCTCAACTCAAAATTATGATGAATTGGTTCATGAATTGGCACGATTGAATCTTTATCGTGTTACCCCAAGAAGTCCTACCCATTTATCAACTGTGTAGACCCGATAAATTCCTGAATTAGAAGAATTCATTATTTCTGCCAGTTCTCTTTAATTTATAGTATTTTAAGGAGGTGGTCTACTTCCCAGGTTCCCAGTCATCCTTTAGAGATGCTAACTTATGATTTAAATCATAAATCACGCTTTTTCTCCCTTTTATTTTGCCTGCTGTTTATTTTCTCAAAGTTTAAAACGTTTTCTATTAAACAATACTTACCTCTTGACTTTTAGAGTTAGGAGTATTGACTTTTGTGTATGTCCCTCAGAAAATGCCTTTAGGGCTGTAAGGGATAAAACAGTGGTTCCTAACCTTTTTGACTCCAAGGTTCCTATTGCCTGCTACGAAATATTCTAAATTAAATTTCCAGAATTCCAGAAATTTTAAGAGCTGCTTGTATATGTATCTCCCAATTTACTTTACCTGCTAATATATTTTAGAGCTTGACATAGCTAAAAAAAATACAAATTCTGAAAATGTCAATGGAATTTTATGATTTATACAGGTATAAAAATTACACTTCATATATTAATGTTTTTTCAAGTGAGCTAGATCCCTGGTTGTTCAAATGAAAATAAATAAATATGGTTGAAGGGAATATAAAAGAAATCCATTGATTGTTTTAGCTTATTTGAATGATAATTTTGTCTTCAAATAGAATAATGATTCTCTGAAGCATTACATTTTTCATTGCTAATGTATGTTTGACTAGTGTCTGCCTTGGTTAATTACTGTATTTTGTGTTCTGTAGAAACGGGAAGTTACACGTGTGAGTATTGTGGAAAACAGTACAAATACTTCAACCCCTATCAGGAACATGTGGCTCTTCACGCTCCAATGAGTAAGTCCTCACTTCATTACCTGTGTGTTGTTGTTTATGACAGTTTTCTGCTAATAGAAGCATGCAGAAGTTACAGATTAGACACTAACAGTAAAGGAAAGTCTAATCATTAAATATGGAGATGGTGCAAGCTTGCTCACAAAACTACTATGTAACTTAATATACCGAGATCATAATTTATGTTGTAAAACTATCCAATCTGTATGCAATAAACCGCACAGGATCTCAAATTGTTACTGCGCTCTTCTGATGTGTTCGCTGTAAAGTCTTTCTTATTATCTTCGTCCTTCGTCTCTCCTCTCATTTATCTCTTAGTCCTGCATTGAGGATATGCAGAGGGGTTTGACATTGAAAGCTATTTAAAGTATGGTGAAAATATAGAAATGGGTCAGAGAGACTGTAGCGACGCTACCAGAATTAAATTTCAATTTGTTTCAAAATGACTGATTATTCTAAATGAGCTGTAAAATTTTTAGAGAGTTGTGGTTTTGCAGGAATATGTGAGAGGGTTGATTGGTAATAAAGCACTTTTTTTTCAGTGATTAATTGTGGATGCCTATGATTAATTGTGAATAAGACATGTTGGGTGATTTAATCGTTTGCTTCAGAGACTTTTTAGTCGTCAAAATCTTTGCTTCTTGGAATGTAGCAAAATGGGATTTTTTCACTATTTCACTGTAATGCTTTAAAATGCCATCACAAGATCATTGCCCTCAAATATATTACCATTATTTATGCATTTGGTAAAATTGGCACTTTCAATGAATAAGAAGCCAAATCGGACTTGGTCTAAAATACCATAAAGCATTTTCTATCCAAACATTGAAATATATGAGCAATGACGTATAAGTTTATATATAAGTTTTACTGCTGTGAGTGAAATAAGCACTGGCCCAGTATTAGAATAAACAGAATGATTTTAAACCATTTTGCTTTTGATTATTTATTTATTTATTTCAAGCAAATAGTGTAACAACCAAAAAAAAAATAATAATAATAATGATGAAGCACTGATTTGGTCTTTTTTGTTTTTTAATTGTAATCTACATTATTTTCAATTATCTTTTCAGTCTCAAGATAAATTATATTGTATAATACATAAATAAATTAAAATTGGCATACAACTGTTTTATGCTTAACTTGCCAGAACAAGACTAATTACTGTTTCTCAGGCAGGCTATTTATTTATTTCGATATCGTATTGTCAAATAAAGCAATGACTCTGAATAAGAAAAATTACATTTAGCAATGTAATTTATTTGTAAATACGATGGTAACACTTTATTTCGATAGTCTTCTTTAGACATTCCACTAACAACTTTGCAACTACATGTCAACTATCAGTCATTAGAGTATTAGCAGACTGTCTACTTTAATATATTCTAACACTCAATTTCTAATGTGTCCACAACATACTATCAGAATTTTTTCAAGTTTGTCAAGTTTCTAACCCTACCCCAATGCAGTTGCAAATCAAAGAGAATTAGTTGACATGTAGTAGAAAGTCCAAAGGCTATCAAAATAAAGTGCAACCATTATGATCAGCAGTAATATAAAAAAAAATCCTTAAATCCTTTGTTCTGTTTATCGTAGTTAAATTGTGTCTTGATTGCAGCATGCATATGGAAATTACATGTATATACTTTTTTATGCATAGTAAAGTCAATAATTGTAAGCTCCAAATATGATTATTTTGGACGTGGAGACAGTCTTTGTTTATGGGCACTCTGTTCTGGGCATTGAACTTTTTCTTTATTTGTCTGAGCCAGTCACCCAAGGAATAAATGCCATGTGACTTAACACTCTAGATGTGAAGAAAAATGATGACTTGGCATTTCTTAGTTGCTGATGGCACACATACAGTTGCCAGTCCTTCAGAAACTATCCTGAAACATTAAAGGCAACAGATGGGAAAAATATTCAGATTTTAAGAGCTTTCCACAAATTGAGCGTTATTATGTATTAAATACAGGCGTGGTCAGAATTGTTGACACCCTTGGTAAATATGATCAAAGAAGGCTGGGAAAAATAAATCTGCATGCTTTTGATCTTTTAATTAAAAAATAAAAAAAAATCTGTTCTTTTTGAAAGCTTTATTTGCCCGTTTAATAGCTCTAGATTTTCTCCTATAAAACACATGTCAAGATTTCCAAGACCATTCTGTCGTCCAGAACCACTCCAGACCCTTTAGATTCCCAGCTCCATGTTGGCTCCAGTTCACCTCGCTCATTTTCAGTTCACCTTGCTCCAGTTTTTGTGTTGTTATTGTACACTTGGAAGATCAAAACATGGCCCATTGAGATTTCTAAAAGTGTCAGTCATTAACTAGTTAATCTGTTATTATTTGATAGAATCCATGATGCCCTGTGTCTAAACCAACAACATAAAACATCCAACAGTATATTTCATTGTACACATGGAGTATGATTTTTAATGTTCCATGGTTGTACTAAATAATTCTTGTTTGCTGCTAAAAAGCTTCTTTTTTTTTTTCCTTTTTTGTTCTTGCATTGTGAATTTTGTTTTCCCTCCTATTAATTTTCCTGTAAAACTAGAAGCAAAGCATGGACAATTTCATGTTCATAATCCCCTTGGAATGCTCAAAATGTAAAAAAAATAATAGGAATATACTTCAGAGATACTTTACTCATACAAATTTCTAGGGGTAACAATAATTGTGTCCGACATGTATTTGAGAAAAACATTTATTTCAATATTTCCTCCCTTTTTGAATTCTAATTCTCCAAATAGATTTTTGTGATTGAATTTTTATTAATTTCTTTTTATTTATTTTTTTAAAGATCAAAAGGAATAGCAATGCAGATTTATTTTCACAGCCTTCTTTGATCATATTTAGTAAGAGTGCCAACAGTTCTGACGACATCTGTATGTTGCTTGTCAAAAAAGTTATTGACCAACTTTAAAAACCAATTTCAAAGTGTTTTATTTTGAGCGATGCACTAAGGGAGAAATGAGAATTTCAATATGTCTAGACTTTGACTCTTATACATAATTTAAGCTGCTTTTTTGCCTTTGCAGAGGGAAATTTTGGCCTTAAAATGGAAGGGAAAATATCTAGCCAGTCAGGCCAATCCAGTCGTGCCGACATCAACAATTCCCAGAATTCAAGTGGTAAGTGACATTGAAATCTTTAAAATCTTTCACCTTTGATATTTGAATCTCGTGAAGCGTTTGCCCTTTACACACATTGATATTTTACTGTCATAATCAAAGGTCCGCAACATCTCTTTGCTGACCGACCTCCAAAAATGATTGGAAAAATAAACTTGTTTTCCCTTTTAATTTAAGCATCTCTTTTACGTCTTATCTTATTTAAGGATGCTTAGATGCGTTTACTGGGAAGTGGCTGTTTCGTTTAGTAATGCGCTCTGCAAAGACTTAACTGTCTTCACTCTTGACTTTGCTATTTGTATTTTTTTTTTAAATGTCTCCTTAAAGGCGACCATACAACACTTTCTTTTTCTTGAAAGTCAGTCAAGGCTGATTGGTTCAGAACAGTCATAATTTAGATTTTACATTTCCAACCAAAATTAAACATGCTTTCTCTATCTGTAATGACCTCTTTTATAAATGGCTAACCACTGTGGTTGACAATTGAGTAATACTGTTTGCTTAACCAGTTAAGGGTTCACTGTGCGTGCATGTTGCGCAAACTTTGAAACTTCCATTTGACAAAGCTGTATTGCATTGTAGCAGATTCATAAAACAAGATTAATTCTGTATAGACATGTGCTGTTAAAATCAGACTAAGGGATGAAAAGTCAGCACACCAATTTTACAGAATGGTCTGATACTTCCATATGGAGTTGCACCATTGCAAACTGGAAAATTAGATTTTTATTTAAACATAAGCTTGAATTGTTCAAATATGAGGCTGGAAAGGGCTCCAGTTTAGTGCAGCATTGAATTTTAATACACAAGTGAACTAGAGCAGAGAATAACGCTACAATACTCGTACATGACCATTTACATCTAAATGCCGCTAATAATCAAAAAAAAATTGGAGACTGTTCTTTTTTTTTTTTTTCTTTTACTTTTATTTATATAGCGCTTTTAACAATACAGATTGTAGCAAAGCACTGAACATTATCAAATAGGAGAATAGAGTGATCGTAATGACGAGATTAGACTATTTATTTATCAAATGCAGAGACGGTCTCTGTAATCAAAACGACGATAATAACTAGAAATTAGCTGTCCCCAATTAAGCAACCCAAAGGCGACAGCGGCAAGGAACCAAAACCCCATCCATGAGAAAATGGGGGTAAAAAATCCTTGGGAGAAACCAGACTTAGTTGGGACCAGTTCTCATCCGGCTGGACGACCAGCACCTAATTTCCAGTTCAATTTTAAGTGCATGTCAGATTGTGCAAAGGACTTATGGTGTGGGCGTGTGTTTGTGTGCATTTGCTTTCGGTGATCTGTCCAGAGGGCTCATTTAGGTGTTTTGGTTTCCAGAGTTTGGGGGCTAAATAAGAAAAAGATCTGCCACCCGCAGTATATTAGACATGGGCTGGTTTGAGATTCTAGTCTATCAATAAAGTATCTGAAAAAGATCTACTTTGAACAATACATTAAATTACATTAAATAAAGACAAAATCAAT
>JAUMHR010000049.1:21929885-21941074 GCA_032361145.1 Enteromius fasciolatus
ATTTTTCTCTAAGAAGGAATATAATTGTGAGGATACTACCTTTTCTAGTATCTTTGACAGAAAAGGGAGATTTGAGAGAGGTCTGTAATTAACTAGATCTTTGGGGTCAAGTTGCGTTTTTTTTTTTTTTTTTGTTTAACGAATGGCTTAATAACAGCCAGTTTGAAGGTTTGGGGACATATTCTAATGACAATGGTGAGTTAATATCTAGTCCTTTGTAATGCTTTTCTGTAAGTTAGCACATTTTCCTGCCAAGCTAAACGAAACACTTCTAGCTTTGTTTTCCTCCAGCTACGCTCCATTTTCCAGGCTGCTCTCTTTAGGGTGTGAGTGTGCTCATTATAACACTGAGTCAAACTGTTTTCTTTTACCTTTCTTAAGCGCTAGAAAAGAGAGAGTGTACAGTAGAGTGTTTCTGTTGCATCGTCAAGTTGTCCTATGCTTTTGGACGTGCTAAGGAATTGAGATAAATCAGGAAGACAACTTACAAAGCAGTCTTTTGTGGTAGAAGTGATAGTTCTACCATACTTGTTGCAAGGTGCAGAATTTAAAGGTTTATCTATTTGGAGTTTACACAAGATTAGATAATGATCTGAGATGTCATAGCTTTGCTGCAGGATTTCACCATTAACATCAATTCCATGTGACCGTACTAAATCTAGACTATGATTTCGAGTAGGTCCTGATACGTGTTGTCTAACCCTAATAGAGTCCTAACGCATCTTTTTTGTTATCAACATGGATATTAAAATCACCAACAATTAAGACTTTATCTGCAGCCAGTACTAACTCAGAAAATTAGCTAACTCTTTAATAAAGTCAATGTGATCCCCTGGTATACTGTAGCCAGTACAAACATCACTTATAGCTATCACATGTGTCTCTAGATAATGTTACATGCAGCGCCATAATTCAAACGAGTTATACTTAAAGCCTGCCTTCTGAGAAAAAATGAGAACATTGCTATAAATTGTAGCAACACCACCTCCTTTGCCTTTGTTCTTGTTTAATAACCGTTGGTCTTGTTTAACTCACAAATAGTACAGTATATTTAAAATAACATACATTCACATATAAAATCAAATCAGATTATTGTAACTTCCTATTTTTCTGTAGAAGGGTAAATTACCATCACTTTGTAGATGTGTAGACGTTGCCTGCTTTTATTTTATATCCTTTTCAACATTTAAAAAAAAAATTAACCCTGTGAAGCCTGACGTATGAAGAAATAATCAGAAAGAAAAAATCCATTACATACATTTTTTTTCAACATTTCAACAAAATATAAAAAGTGTTAATGAGTTTTTGAGTATTAATATATTTGTTCTAGTGAGAATTTAGCTTATACTCCATATAGTTAATAAATAGCTGATTAAATACCTCAATTTTATTAAGAGATCCTGCTTTGGTGTGGAAATTTACGGTAAAAAAAATTACGTTTTCATAGTTTGTAATGTAAATCAGTAGAATCCATTTACATGAGACCATTTGCATAATGTGTATAAGTATCAGTTGTCACTGTATGCTTCCAATGTCTAAGAATGAAATTCAATAATGATTGAGAGATTAATAAACAAGTAAAAAAAAAAAAACATAACAAAGATTTATAAAAAATCAAGCAATCCTAAATTGTTATAGTCCATTAATTTATCATATTTAAATGCTACTAGCAATGTATAAGATATTCTTACATTTACTGCATGAAACTCGCAAAAATAAATAAATCAAGAGAAAAAAACGGTGTACTACAATCTAAAGGTGGATCTTTTTTATGATTTAACTGAGGCATTTACTAAAACTTAAATATTGAATGTGACGCTGTAGGTTTTATAAGGATAAGTGATATAATACTTTTTGGAGCCTTTAGTATTAATTTTCAAACCTTTCCGATACAGTGTTATACTTTGCACACTACTGTACTCATGGTTAAAAATAACATGGGTTTGTTTTGTTTTTTTGTTTTTGTTTTGTCTTCTAGATACTCCAAACAGCAGGACTTATTCTTCCCGTCCCAGCCCTCAGAGTATGTATTTTGTAAATATATTTTTCTTTGTGTCATTTTCACTTGACATCACTCTTCTCATGTTCCATTGAGTCCATATTTTTATTTTTGTAAATCATGATCGACTTCACTCGTGCCCATTTTTGTGCCATTTGCATGGCTTTCAAACCTTCCAGGTTTGTTAAAACTTTAAGTAAAACCTTTTGCCTGAATGCCTGACGCTGACCTAAATTTGTTAGCTGTATGTAGTGCTCTAATGTGAGGCTAGCTGGTTACGCTCTTTTATGAGAACATTGCTGTGTTCTGAGAGAAACTGGACGTTGTGTTCCAGAAACCTACACGTGTGGAGCCTGTGGAATTCAGTTCCAGTTCTACAACAACCTCCTGGAGCACATGCAGTCCCATGCTGGTGAGTGAGCCCAGAAAATGAAAACATTTTCAGCTGTGAGCTCATCCAAATTTGGACTCACTCTGTTTTGTTTGCATTATTTCTTTGCATCACCACTTGGGTAACTGTTTTATGCAAAGGGCACATTTTTACAGACTGCATTGTGTGAGCACTGCATAATATATTGGGTCCATCATGAGCTTTTATTTTTTCTTCTTTTTTTTCCCCTTCGCTCTGTCTGAACAGTAACCTTAATATCTTTATTCGTGCATGAAATCTGCGCATGCACAATTCCATAAAAACTCCACAGAATCATATTGCCATTTATTGTATTTTTTTGTTGTTGTTCGATTTCCCACTCCCAGCATACCTGTTTGTTTAACAGGGTTCCCACTGTCATCCAAAAAAAAAATTACAAATTCAAGGAGCACATCACCCCCTAAAAATCTTTATCATTTACTTTCTTTTATGACATTAGGCCAGGGAAAGTCTTTTAAATTCAAAATTGTGGCTCACAACTGAAACATTTAACAGAATTGAAATTGGTGAGAAATTAAAAAGTTCAGTTTCTTTTAAATGAATTCCAGACAAAAACAACTAGAAAAGTCATGGAAAATTATTTTTCATTGGGAACCCTATATTATATATAGTGGGTAATTTTAGACCGCACAAGTCAATTCCATAGATTTTCTGTCAGATTCAACTCAGAAAATCTGAAAATTGCTTGTTCATTTTCATTTGTGTTCACCCCTCAGTGTGTTTATCTTGTTTGTTTGTTTTTTATTAAAGGGTTAGTTTACCCAAAAATTAAAATAATGTCATTAATACTTACCCTTATGTTGTTCTAAGCCTGTAAGACCTTTGTTTATCTTCGGAACACAAATTAAGATATTTTTTATGACATCAGAGAGCCATCAGACCCTCCATAGACAGCAATACAATTGAAATCTCAGGTACAGAAATGTAGTAAAAACATCTGCAGAACAGTCCATGTGAAATCAGTGGCTCAATTTCAGTTTTGCGACGACAGGAGCATACTTTTTGTGCAAAGAAAACAAAAATAACATCAATTAACTAATAAATTAGTTAATTGATCTCCCTTCACTTGTGTCTTCCGCTTTTTTAGAGAGTATCCCAACGCACCGCATACGCACGCTTCAGCGTATTTAACGTAATCAGCCTTGTTTACATCCGGGGGAAAGCACGTGCATGTACGTAATCTGCAGATGTTTGCACCTAGAAGGAAACGTATGCACACATTGTGATAATATTTGAAATGGCGGAAGACATGTGACACTGATGTAACATGAACTGTTTTACTGATGTTTTTACTAAGTTTCTGGATC
The DNA here is from genome assembly GCA_032361145.1 of Enteromius fasciolatus. Lineage (NCBI taxonomy): Eukaryota > Metazoa > Chordata > Actinopteri > Cypriniformes > Cyprinidae > Enteromius > Enteromius fasciolatus. The sequence goes on from JAUMHR010000049.1 coordinate 21,933,622, forward strand.
TGGGATCATTTTAGACGTAGTGCTGTCTATTGAGGGTCTGATGGCTCTCCAAACTCATCCAAAATATCTTAATTTGTGTTCCGAAGATAAATGAGGGTAACGAACGGCAGGAAGGTAAGTAATTAATGTCAGAATTTTTATTGTTGGGTGAACTAACCCTTTAATACCTATGTTTTTCCAAAGATTGAGTTCATACATACATGAGAACATAACATTTTTCTTTACTCCTTCTGTTTTAATCCCCTTTTAGCTGATAATGAGAACCATGTTAAAGATGAGTCTCCGAAGCCTTGCCAAGCGCCTGTGAGCACACAGGAGCAGATGTGGAAATCTCCTCAGCCGGCACAACAGAGGAACCACATACCATCTTTTCGTGAGTTCTTTCTTACAAGCACTACCAGAATCCATTCACACTCATTTTACAATACCCTGCAGTACGTTTATTATTTGCTTGGGACTTTGTTTCTTGACTGCTGTGGGTAGTAGCTAGGTTATGGCTAGGGCTGCACGATTTGAGAAAAATGTTACATTGCGACTATTAAGGTCAAAATTGCGATTTGCGATTCCGATACGATATAAGTGGTTGGACTTAACTTGCTTGTTATAAAGGAAAATGCACACACAGATTACTAATAATGCTGAAATCTGTATTTCTCAACTGAGATACAGTATACAGTGCAATCTAGCAACAACAAATTAAAACTAAATTGTACAAAACTAAACAACAGTAACATCTTTACATTACTCAATTAAAGGATTTCTAATCGCATCTTTGCATTGACTTAACATGTAAAACACTTGTGCTTAACGCTTCATTCGCGTCTGGTGTGAACAAAAGAAGAATGCAAGAATGAATGTCTTGTTACGTCCACAAATGCATTTGTTTATTTAATATAATCGCAAAATTTGCTGTAATGTAATCGCATAGGCTGACATCGCGATTGCGATATGATTAATCTCGCAGCACTAGTTATGGCCTCAATTTTCAGTAAATGTAGGTTTGTTCTTTTTTTAAACAGGTAAAGCTTAAATTTGTTACAATGTAAATTAATGTGGGTGTCCTTGCTATTTTTCCACTTGCCATTTGTGTCCTCTCTAAGAAGTTATTGTCACTCTTGTATGTACCCCAGTACGTTTCAGTTTGGATGATATGATGGCTTGCAGCTGTTACTGTTGCGTATGGATGTTTTGTAAGTCTCAGTAAACTTGTAGACCTAACCTAATTCGTTTGTCTCGTTCTGCTTTTGCAGAGAACAGATTACTTCCAGAAAAGGAGAGACAGCAAGTGGCTGAACGTTTACTGAGAGTAATGTGCGTAGACCTTGGCCTTCTTGGTGTCCTCAGCAGCAAAGACTTCTTGAAACTTGCGCAGACCCTGGTGGACACGGGTTCACGTAATGGAGCCTACTCCATCCGTGAAGCCCTGGGAGATATGAGCTCGCTGGCTTTAAAACAGCTCCCCCGTATGTACAATCAGGTCAAAGTGAAAGTCACCTGCGCTCTGGGTTCCAACTCATCCTTGGGCATTGCAGTGACCTGCCATTCCCAGACTATAGGACCAGACTCATGCTATTTGCTGACAGCGTATCAAGTGGAGGGTGTGCGACTTCGGCGCTATGTGCTGGGCCTCAAAGAGGCCTCGCTAAGGGAGAGTCCTGAGCAGATACACCACTGGGTCCAGAATGTTCTGTCAGAGTTTGTCATGTCAGAAATCCGCACGGTCTACGTGACGGAGCCACGTTTGTCTTCGGTAGCCTTTTGTGGTCGCACTGGAATCGGCCTTCGTTGCGCAGGTTGCTCTCTAACAGCCACGGTTCAGGCCGTTCTCGGTCGCCGCAGCCTGCAAGCACGCGGGCTCCACGAACTAGGAGAGCTTCTGGCTACATGTCGGGACATTGCTGCAACGACCAGCTTCAGTCAAGAGGGGAAAGCTACAGAAGAGCCTGCCGCTCCGCCCTGCTGGGATGCAGTTGCAGAGGCCTTGCTCAAAGTACACGAGAACTTTGAGGCTACCTGTGAAGCTTACGGCCGTTCGAAGAGCACTGTGCCGCTCTTGCAAGGCTTGAACAAGCACCTTCTTGGCACACTTGCATGTTTGCTCGCTCCGCTAAGACAGGCAGTTCAGGAGCTGAGTGTGGAACGCTGCCCCACGCTCCAACACGTCCTTCCCGTCTACCTCCGTCTCGAAAAACTTTTCACCTCTAAAGCCGGTGAAGCGGGTGCTGGCAGTAAGCTCTGCCACTACTTCTTGGAAGCTCTGAAGGAGAACTTCAAAGTGGAACGTGTCCATCAAGTCGCAATGATTCTGGATCCGCAGCTTAAGTTGCGACCAGTACCTGCATACCAGCACGAGGACATTATCTCAAGGGTGTGTGACATGGCTGCTAATATGAGGGAATCAGGAAGCGGTGGTTCTGGGGGCATGTCTGTGGACGAGCGGGATAACGAAGGACCATCAGCACCAAAGCGTGGCCGTCTGGACTGTGGGTTGGAGAGGCCGTCATGCGATGCTGAAGAGCCACAGGTACGAAAAGAGTTGTTCCAGTACCTCGGCGAACCACTCTTCAATGGCACTGGTGACCTGTTGCAGTACTGGAGCTCGGTCATGGACAGATACCCCAGGCTGTCGCGGTTAGCACTGTGGTTGCTAGCTGTACCGGCTGTAGCAGTGCATGGAGAGTGCGTGAACATCTGCGAGCAGACCTTAGCCATGAAGAGAAAGCAGCAGGTCACCGCGGAGGAGATGAACAAGCTGGTCTTCCTCAAGAGTAATTTTGCTTGAGACGGCTCAGGGCTTTCAGCTAATGGCACCATAGACTGTTTGAAATGGAGACTTTTTGAACTAGATGTACCGGTCACTCCTCTTTACCCCTTCCAAAAATCCTGTTTTATCCCAAGTGTCTATCAATAAGGCACATGATAGATTTTACCTAACAACTAATTCACAAACACCCTTTCAGACCATACAGTAGCTTGGCATTGGCAGTGGCAACAGAAGAAACTCTATGAAAATACAGTCTGTGTGAAGACACGGGCGTGAACTTGTGTTTTCGATGTTTCGGTTAAACTATCGCTTAAAGTTGTGATGTGTTTTTATCAGTATGTGGCTCATCCATCTCTCTTTTCTTTCAGTCGAATCCATCTGAAATTCAGTCAGTGGATTATTGAAATCATACACAACATACTTTCCATCTAGCGAAGGAAAAACGGGGTACTTAGAAAAAGCCATTTCTTTGCAATTACGCCTTTATGAAAACCACAAACACTCTTTGCTGTGACATCCAAACGATACCTCTCTTTTACAGTTTATCAGAGGGCAGATCAAGCTTTTAAAGGTTCAAGTCTTGTCGTAGGCAGGCCCTGGTTCAGTAATCTCAGTTAACCGTTTTGAGTGTGTTAAGCTCTTGTTCAGCCTCAGGAGTTTAAGGCCAGCAAAACTCAAAATTTATACTTGGGTCATATAGATAAGTGATTTTGCAATTATTTATTAATTTTTTTTTTTGTTAGTTCTCACAATAACGTTGCAATAAATGTTCCGTAGCAGAAGTTATACTGTCAAGCTGACTTTGATGCCTTGCACCTTTTGTAGCAGCCTTTTTTTCCCATTACAGCTCACAGGGATCATTTCCTTCTACAATACAGTCTGCAATACCTAAAACAGCCACTTAAACCCCAAGATTGGATCCCCAATAATATTGGGTAATGGAAGTATATAGGAAGGATTTGATTTTTTTTTTTTTTTCTTTAAGTTATGTAATTCAGATCTTGTTTCTGAAAAAGTGGGAATAGGGCTATGAAACACAGAAACTGTCTCGGTACAAACCTCGAACAGAGGCAGCTAACTGCATTATTGTTTGAATGCATTTTAAGAGGATAAAGCTAAACAAATATTTCATTATTTATGCACTGGATTTCTCTTATCATTATTTTCCTCATTTATCTACAGCAGGTAATTAGATTAACGAAAACATTAACTAGAAAAAATAAAAAAATCATTGCCTAGATTAGGACCAAAGTATCTTTTAAAAGTAGTTTGTCATTGTGAATAATTGCCATTTCTGGACAGATTTGTAGTTTTATCTCATAATACTCATGCTTCCTCATAACGGTTTCACCCTCATAAATTTCCACTGCCTTTGAACAACTGTTCATTTCAAAATCGTTCCAGTGAACAAACGGAAGTAACAATTTTCACTCCATAATAAAATAAATGACCTTCAAGAGTATTTTGCAGTAGTTTTTTTCCAAGGAAAGATGTGATTTAGTATTATATAGTTTGTCTTGTAATGCCTTGAACATCTTTGTGTGATTATACAGATATGCATGCAGACAATATAATAATTTTTTTATCTTTAATAAAGTGGAAGAGATCTAAAAATGCATAGTCAATGTTCACACAACAGCACAAATACTGTTGTCAGTCCTATTTTGAGTGCTAAATAAGGTTTTGTTCATGTGCAGATGTCCTTATAAAAAAATCATAGCCGCATTCTGCAACAATAGTGACTGACTTAAAATTTCTGGAGTCAACACCAAATTTTTAGGGTTCAGTTAATAGGACTAAAATGGCAGTGAAGTACTCTATCGCATCATAGAAATGGGTAAGCATGAGGTGTGCTCTTTGGGCTGTCAACCTCTCTCAGGTTATGTAAAATGGTGGTATCATGTACTGAAAGAGAGAGTGAGACAAAACTCTTAAGTATTTAGAAAATGGGCTTACATGGGGGGGGGGAAACTGTACTGTTGTTGAACAGTTCCTCAAAAATGTCAAATCCTTAAAGTCTTTTACAGTCTATTGGCTATCATCATCTGTTCTTATGGTTACAGGCGTTATTTGCCCTACAGAGAAGGGGACTGGCTTTGGCTACCCATAGAGACATTGTAGACACTCCTCTGCTGTAGTAGGTGCAAGAACCTGCTGGTAAATACGGTTGTTAATCCCAAACACTGACGTACACACCACATCTTTTTTAACTACTATGATAAAACTATAGCGAACAATCGTTTTGCCATTTCACGGTTGTGAATAACAGTTTAACCTATTTAATTTCCGTTATGTTTGACCAAAGATTAGTGACCAAAGACGCATTGTGTCGTGCAATTTTACCTAAACCGCCATTGAAAGAGGCCCTTGGTGTATTAAGCGTGTGAAGCTGCTGCTTTTAAACAGCACGCTCTTTGCAGTGTTGCCTTATTGTGTGCTCCTTTGTGCTTTTGGGCTTCCCTGTAAGGTCACTAAAAATATGAACAACTAATATATATATCTTTTTTTTTTTTATGTGAGAGATTGAGTCATCAACAAGCTTAGCCAAGTTTAGTTCACCTCTTTTTGACCTTACTTTTTGAATTTGATGTTAATGTTGTTGTCACTGCGTGATCATTTGTACGAGATATCTTAGTAGAGTGGACTAAGGCTTCGTTCCAGAGGAATTCAAAGGTGGGAAATTAAAATTTCCCGCTTTCAACCTGCTTTAAGGTCAATCACACTGTCACATGTCATGTAGCCATGCACCACAAGATGGCGCCATGACTCAACGTGAGCAAAGTAGAAACATCAAATGCTCATGTTAGTTTCGAGAGAAAAAAACACTGCCATCTATACTATACTATTGTTTATTTTTATTTTTAAGCGGTCAATAGAGGAGTAACAACCGTATTTAATTCCAGCACGTAAGTGGCCATAATGTGAAGGCAGCCATTAGCCTGAATTGCTTAAGCGCTTAGTTCAAACATAATTGATCTGCTGAAGAAAAAAAGTAGCAGGGATATGCATGTTCTTTGGACTTGGTGTCTCACGTACCCCAATACAGACAATGATACTGGCTCGCATGTGCAGAAATGTTCATATGTATAAAAAAAAAAAAAAAAAGATTTTGATAAACCTGGCCCAGAAACAGCTGCTGTTGAATATTGTCGTCATTCTGTGTAACCACAAGAGGGCAGAAGTGTCTCAGAAATCTGTCTTTGCAAAGAGTCTCCAAACATCTTACCTCTGTTTTCTATTCAAGCATTTCAGCTATTTTGATAAACTCTGTCTATGAATATGTCAGACTTCATGAAGGTTTCACTCTTCTTTTTTTCTCTCCCTCTCCTTTTCCCTGGGCAAATGTGTACATTTTTGGGGGAAAGATGAAAGCTGGTCGAATGAAAAATGCTCTTCAGCAACAGGCAAGTTTTTGACAAATACTAATCTCTGAACGTATAAAACACTGTTTTAATCACAACTATTTATGGATGTACAACAATTAGTAATATCGCTCATTCTGTTTGTTTGAGAAGGTCCCCCCTCCCTCCATTATAGTCCAGCCTACATTTGTCTTTGACAGGCATTTTTCTGATTTTGTGTGTTAAGTTGGTTCAGCTGTAGGTCTAATTTATACTTTTTTAACAACACTATTTTTCTAAACATGACTGATAGAGTTTTTTCTCTCCTTATCAACTGTCAGTAGTACACTGCGCTGTTCTAAGAATCTATCTACTCCTGTAGTATGTGCTGTGTGAATAAAATATCCTCAAACAAGCAAAAAGTTTCTTTCTTTATTTTGGATAGTCACTCTCTTGATATTGCATTGTTCTTGTTACAGTAACTGAACTTAAAAGAATAATTCACCCAAAAAGTTCATTTCTCTGTTCTGATGAACACAAAGGAAGAGATTTTCTATTGTATTTTTATTCCTACTATGGAAGTCAATGTTGACCCAAAACAACCTGGTTACAGACTTTTTTTTCAAAATATCTTCCTTTGTGTTCGGCAGAACAAAGAAATTCATTCAAGTTTGAAACTACTTTAGAGTGAGTAAATGATGATAGAATTTTAATTTTTGGGTGAATTATTCCTTGAATGGTGTTTTTGTTTTTTTTGGTTTTTTTCAGTTATAAAGAGAATTGTAGAAGGTAATTCTGACAGCAAGTGCACTTTAAAGGGGTCATGAAATTAAAAATCAAAATGTCTTTATTTACATGTTTAAAAAATTTATTCTACAATACTGCTAGTTTCATACTTTGATGCAAACTCCTGAGTTTAAAATGAATGTTTGTTTTAAGAATGCCACTGTTGTGAGGTCCCAACAAAAACCTTCATAATGATGAACCCTGAAGACCGCACTCAAAAAAAAAAAAAAAAAAAAGATTCATTGGATGAACTCAATTTAATTGAGGGCAGGATTTAGATTCAAAAATTTGTGTAGCTCTTAGAATTGTGACGCTCGTGAACGAACCGATTCTTTTGAACGGCTCATAAAGATGAACGATGGGAGCCGAGTCACGGTTGTGTGGGAGCCGTTCTTTCTGTCGTTCTTTGTTTCCTATGCGTGTTTCGCACAGATGCACACAAAATAGCTCCTCCGCGAGACAGAACCGTTATTGGGAGAGTTCTGCTGCCTAACAGCATCAGTGCTGCCAACTATTTCCAATGAAAAGTAGCTGCCTGCCCGAAAAGTAGCTAAATGTTGCC
>JAUMHR010000049.1:21941174-21952050 GCA_032361145.1 Enteromius fasciolatus
TTTTTGTGCATTTTATTTTTGCATATGGTGAGCGTGAAACACGAAATACATCAATTACACGATTTTATGGTAAAATCATGTTTTCATGTTAATCGGGTCAGTTTAGATCAAGAACAAGGCACTGTCACTTTAATTCAGCGTCAGCGGTGCAGCAAAAAATAGACTCGACGCCAAAACTATCGCGGCACTGAAGCTTCTGCTCTGCTCCTGCGTGTTGTGTGAAAGCACTCATCCGTTAACATCGGCGCCGAAAAAAATACGCGCTGCTTACGACCTGCTGACACGTGCAGTATGAAACCGGCGTTATAACTTTCTCCCGGCGTAAAAACTTAGTATAATTTGTGCCTCCACGTCCACAGGATCGTCATCAAAAGGGCACGCCGTGCTCAGTAACCTAATAACTAACCCTGGAACATAACCTGCTACCGAGCAGGTTAACTTCAGAGAGTAAGTTCCTATGGTTACATACATACCCAGAAAGTTACCTCAGTTTTTGGAACCGAAAGTTGAGGTTATCCACTAACTTACCCGGGTATGTCAAATAACCTGCTTTCTGGAATACCCCCCCCCCTGCTAAAACTGTTTTATAGCTGGTTTTTGTTAATTTTTTTTATTTTTTTTTTTTTATCAAGGATCTATTAAACTTGCTTAAACCTGCCTTAAAGATTAAAACCAATGTTTCAAGAATTGCTCACAGAGCATATAGAAAGAAAACGGCATTGGGTATCTACCAGGGTTACATAAGTTAACTAAAACTAAAACAAATAAACTAAAACTACATAAAAACGATTAAAAATAACACAGGTCTGATTTCAGTACTCCTCCAGTGCTCCTTGCCTTCATCTCAGTAGACACTAGGTGGCAGTAAAACATTTACTTTGTAGTTTAAGTTATACAGCAAACCCTTCTGATGACTTATCAAACATGTGTTTCAGTTTTTCTCTGTCTAGCTGTTTGTTGAAAACAGGAAACAACTAGCTGTCTTTATTGGTTCTCCCTCTCAGGCAGGCAGTTCTTTACCAGAGCAATTCAGAAGAACGTGACCATGATGTCAGCAGGTACAACAGATTTATCGTTAATAATTACATGAACTATTTGCAGATTTGCATAATAGAGAAAGCTTCTATTATTGGTAAATAAACATTTACGTTATGAAGTCGGCACTCATTTTCTTTTACATATGTAAAAAAGTAAAAATATACTTTTGGGGGGAAAAGTTAATCTATCATCTTTCATTTTAATCTTTTAAATTTCTCTCTATATTTTACAAATATACAATATCTTGAAGAATCCTCTTGTAGATCTTCCTAGTTACTGTAGCCTATACTAAATTCTGTCCTGCTTTGTATCGAATAAACAGAACTGGGTCAGGAATTATGTGAAAGTGGGTTTCTGGCCAAGAACCAGCAAGAGTTTCTTTTGTAACATGCCGATCAGGGGAGAATTAAAAAAAAAAAAAAAAGAAAATAAAACAATAACAGGAAGATGAAAAAAATAAATAAAAATGTTGCAAGAAGAGAAAACACAGAAGAAAAAGTGTGTGAGTACATTTGTGTGAATACTGATGTCAAGTTTACTTTCCCCAAACAAAACTTTTTAAATCTTTTAAGACATTTGAAGTCGAAACCCTGACACATTTTGGTGAATACAGTTCGTTTTTCATCACTAGCACACATTATCGCTGATTCCTGTAGTTTGAATTGTTGCCATTTTGTCATGATTCCTGATCTGTTCCAGGACTCCATGCTGTGTTTATCATTCTGTTTATGGTAAAGTAAGCATTAGTGATTTTCAATTCACTCTCAGTTAACAAAAGCTGTTTAAAATACAGGTAACCTAACAAAAGATGGATACAGCAATAGTTACTACATCTATTTCCTTCACTGAAGGTCAGTTTGGGAAAACACTAGTTTGTGTCTGTAGGCCAGATGGAGTACATATTATGATGCAATATGCAACATGATATAATAAGATGCACTTTATTGTTAAAAAAAGTTTAAAATGTGTTACACCAGGTTCACTCAAAATTAATTTATCGCATGGACAAATCACAATCTCTCTCTCTCTCTCTCTCTCTCACACACACTCACAAATCAAACCTTCAGTAAAGATAACATTTTTGTGATATTATTGTTATTGTTTATTGATATCAAATTTAGACAGTTTAATTTAATTCAAGGAGTTACTGCATTTAACCCTATAAAGCATGAATTGAATTTATTTATTTTATTTGTTTGTTTAGGAAAACTGAAATATAAAGTACAGTTTAGATTTTTTTGCATATGACAAAAGCTCTGATATATTTTTTTAATACATTGCTCCTTTAAATTACCAAATTTTCCTGGATTCCTGTATTTAAATGATGATGATGATAATAATAATAATAAAATTAAAACAAAACAAAACTGATTCATATGTAGTAAACGCTGTTTCTGTTTCTTGCCTGGAAAAAGATTTCACACAATTCTGACTTTTTTTTTAATTGAGTGTAATTGTAAAGTTGCATTGCATGATTTATAGTGAAAAATCTGTTATAATAACAAAATAATAATAAAATGAAATACTTGCTGAATTAATAAATGGATAAATGAATGAATAAAGCAGTGTTCAGAAAAATAGATGAAGAGAGGTGAAGACTCTTCTTAAGCTCAAACTAACCAGTCCTATCTACTTGCACTTGATGAAACCAATCTCTTCAACATCTGAATTTCTTTTAATTGTATCCAATTAGGGACTTTATTGCATTAAACCCGTGGTGTCTGGGAATTTGTATATTTTATAGGCTTTACAGTGTCAAATTAACAGAAAAGTTGAAACCGCTACATCAGACAGGGGTTAAAGAAAGTGCTCTCAGTGTGGTTCAGGTATTTTAATTACCGTCATTCAAAAAAGATTGAGTTATCATTTTGTACGTTTTACTTTTAATGAGATACTGTTGTGGTTTACAGTTGTGTGATATTCAGTTTGGCCTATAAATGTCCGTTACTGTACTGAGGTTGGCAGAACTGCTGTTTAGCCAGAGGGTGATGCTGTAAACATCTCAGCCTTGATAATTCATCAGTGCAGGGTTTTTATAGTAGCACATCACTGTAACTGCTTAACACAAACCAGCTAATGAGGCCTCTAACCACCTCCATATGGACTAGAAAAACCACGAGGAGAGACTGTTTTACATCACGGACTGCCTGGGACAAAAAAAAATTAAGCTTGTATAATGCTTCATAACAGGATCTAAAATGAGGTGGATTTCACGACAGGACAAGGCAGCGGGTTTCCGTGCCACTCACTTTTTATATCCCTGTTTAAATCGAAAGGTAGCACACAAAATAAAGAACTGTAAAGTAATTCAAAATTAGACTAAATGGGAGACTACACAACTATGTCTTTATTTATTGTGTGTGATTATTATTTTTTTTAATGAATGTATGTTTTTCATTTAGAATTTAATATATTTCAGCAATACTTGCAGGTCTCTAACTTTTGGTTAAGCATAGTTTTTGTTTACCTATTCTTAAAGGATTCACGAAAAATTAATGAAATCGTGAGATTCATGAAAATTCTGTCATTAGTTATTTACCCTCATGCCATTCTAAACCCATGATACCTTTGTTTATCTTTGGAACACAAATTAAGATATTTTTGATGTAATCAGAGAGCCAAATGTGAAGTGTCACATATTAGAAATCTGAATGGAAACTTGTATTCACATACTGTGCTATACATCTTTGTACTCCAAACATGAACAATGGGTCTTATGAGCTGGTTCTATAAATGAATTGTTCCTAACGACTCATAAGATTTAAATCAGTCTGACAAATCCTTTACTGAATCCTTTAGAGCAGACAGACTGACTCACAGGCTGAACTAAAAGTGTTGCATCATCGCAGCTTTACTTCAATAAAGTTATTAGGCTACATATGTGACCCTGTCTGTGAAAACCCCACTAAAGTCTCAAAATCTAATTTTAACAAGCTTCAAAGGTTGATTTCAACCATAAATTTCAATATTAAAGATATCAATGTTACATTTTCACAGTATGTTCTTTAGCTTATAAAGGATGATTTTATGTAAATGACAAAAAAAAAAAAAAAGTTTTCACAGATTTAAAACAGGTTCAGCTCTGGGTAGTCGCTTTTGTTTGCAAAATCTGTTGATGCTTGGCGAAAAACACACTTTCGGTTTTGAGTTGATGTGCCACTATTATGGATTTTTGAAAATGACCTTTCATGCAGTGTCTAAAACATTCTGCAAAGTTTAAAATCTGAAAAAAATTATAAATTAAAATTATACAATAAAGTCATTGTCTCTCAAAAGAAAGAGTTGACTCTGAATTACTGAAACGAGTTCTTTTAAAACAAATCCCAAGCCGTAGATGTCCCCATGAATCATTAGCATATTGCCCGCCCATTTGTTGATATTTTCACGTTGGCCTGAATGAAAATCCAAATTCATTCTTTGCCACTTGGAGTCCCTTTTGGAGCGGTAAAATATCTGTTTCCTCAGTAAAGCTGTACACAAATCAGCGTAAACTCACAAACACTGCTTTGTCAGGTATTACAGGCATGATGAAATTAAAATGAGACCATTCGGTAAGACCATTTGAGCGAATCGTTTGTAAATTGTATAAATAAATATATTAAGGTAAAAATAAATGCAACTCATGAGACAATGATGATTTTTTTTTTACCGTTCATGCATGTCAAGCCATGCTGTTGCTAACTCCCAAAACCAAAATATCCTTTTATGACACTTAAATATTATTGATGCTGTTGTTATTTTAAATAACATATTTTACAGTGCAAAAAGCAGTTGATAATAAATAAGTAGTAGGACAAACTTAAGCCATATCATTTTTTTTCTTGAGGTTTTATTAAAAGTTAACAAAAGGATCCCAAAATGATTTTAACATCACTATAGCTTGCAAGAGTGCAGTTTTAAGGCTATGAAAGCAACCAGTGAGTAGAGGAGTTGACCTGTTTGCCAGGAGGTTTTATTTTAGACAGCCTCTGTTGTTGCATTATCCACTCATTAGAAACATTTTTCAGAAGTGAAGCTTAAGAAAATATCTTGAGTTTATGTTCACAGACCACAGATCTTATAAAAACCTAATTTCAGAATGATGATAGCCAAAGTGCTTTATGTTTATTTTTTGGCCTTCAGAAATAAATCATCCCTGCAGTACACGGTGTACAAATCGATGTCCATCTACTGTACAAATGGTTTGCTAGTCTAGTGTGAAAGTACTTGACCGCTAAATACTCTTTGCTTGGCCTCCTTAATGCTCTTGTGTCTGAATCTTTCCATCTATGTTCCAACATAGTGGAAAGCTTTCTCAGAAGAGTGAAATCAGTAACGGCAATAGGGAGGGTTTAATCCTTATGCATATATATTGCACAAGCATTAGTGAGGTCAGGCATGGAATACGGATTTATGGAATACTTTGTCAATCACCCTGGTACTTTTTAATGTCTTGATCATGAAAGTTTCCTTGCTGTCTTGGGAGGGTCAGAGAGCCCTCAGATTTTATAAAAAATATCGTAATTGGTGTATATTCAATCAGAGAGACATCTGTTTATTTCATAAACCCAATAGACAATCGGATAGGTTTATAAGTTGAATGGATGATAAGTTAATCATACATTCATTCTAAATACTGGAGTATTGTTTAGAGGTCTACATGTTCATGAAATATAAACACATAGTGGATGCAGTGTAGAGCTCTGTTGATTGTTAATGCTACTTTGTGAGATGGCGATGAGCTAAAATGAGTGTCATATACATGTATAATTCCGGCTATGAATTCATTCAGAATTTGACAAGAATCCAATAACTATTTATCCAAAAATACCACTTGGCATGACATTTCCTAGATGAGTGACAAGGTGACCAGGTTTTCACTGCAAAATCCACCCAATGGTGCTTTGAGGGGGTCCACTGTAAAAATCACTTTCCAGGGGCTAAAACAATTTTTTTTTTTTTGCGAGGTTACGAGAATAAAATTTTAATCTCAGGAGCTAAATATCACCAAAATCAATCCTCAGCATCTTTGTTAAAGTTACCCAATTTCAAAGAAAATCTCGGACTTGGCAACACTGTTGAGTGAGCTGCTTTGTCTGAATATAAGTGGGGCCTGATTATCATATTCATGCACATTATGTAAATGCTATGTTTTTGGGTGTCACACATTGACGATGAGCAAATACTTTAGACGTTTAATAAATTGAGCACATGTTGAATTTTCAGTTAAACTGAACTTTCCTCATTTTTCTTCAATTTTCTGTCATGGTAGTTAAATTTTAATATCATGTGAGGCACAGGACAAATTCAGTTATTTAGACTCATGAACTAAAACATGTTTTAGACTTATGAAGCTCTAGAAAAGGCTTATTAGCCTCTTCATGTGGGGATCTTGGCTGGATTTGTGCATGGATGACTTCATTGTCAGATGACATTATCAGAGGAACAGAATGGGGTTTGCATCACCTCTGTCTTGATTTTTGAGATTAGATTGAATGGTGGGACACCAACTGTTCTGCTTGTGACTCCAATTATACAGCAGTTGTTCAGTTCAGGACGTCAGGGTGACCAGTGGGATCTGAAAAGCTTTGTCTAAATGACACCAGCAGTTTTATGTGTTGTGTTTCTTCTGTTGAGAAATTATGTGCACTTCCAGCTCAAGTAGCAAGCTTAGGAGAAGCAGCCTTTATAGAAGTGTAACCTTTATTCGTTTTACCCATTGAACAGTGGACATAAAAGACCCTTGTATAAGTGTTGCAAAAATGAGTGATGCGTTTTCCCTTTTATAAAACTTTCTTATTTTCTGTCTGTCAAAAAATAAACAAACAAACAAAAAAAGACAAGACAAGAAATGTATGCACATAAAAATTGCATATTCATGTAGAAAATGACTTGTGTCAGAACAAAAAAATATTGACAAATCGCATTACATTTGCTTCTCTAATAATAATAATAATAATAATAAATGGGATATTTTACATGCACAGTTGTACAATTTTCACAATAAGACTGAAGTCAATTTCACAAATAAACATAACAACAACAAAAAAATATAACAAAGAGATATAACAAAAAAATAAAGTAAAATTTGTACTTGCTCATGTGTAATTGCTTTATAATAAGTAAATTATCAAATGGTTAAAGGTTTTTTCACTCCAAAATGAAAATGATGTAATGAATTTCTCCCCTCGTGTCGTTTAAAACCCAGATAAGATATTTTTGATAAAATCTGAGAGCCATCTTACCCTCCATAGACAGCAACACAACTACAATATTCCCAGCTCCAGAAACCTAGTAAAAACATCGCTAAAACTGTCCGTGTGACTCAACTTTAGTTTTGGAATGCTATGAGAATTATTTTTTTTTTTTTTTTTTTTGTGCAAAGAAAACAAAAATAACACAATTTACCATTCTTTTCCCCTCAGTTACACATGAGCATGCTTTAACATATTTGACGTAAATAGCCTTGTTTACATTCGGGGAAAGCACGTGCATGAACGCAGTTTGTGGTTGTTTATGCCAAGAGGAAAGCATGCATATGCGTTATGATACTCTAAAATATTGGAAGACGTAACTCAGTTGAGTAAATTGTTATTTTTGTTTTCACCTCCTGTTTTACTGATGTATTTACTACGTTTCTGGACCTGGGAACATTTCAGTTGTGTTGCTGAGGGTCAGCCTGATCTCACTGCAATTTGTACATATTTTATGAGTTGCCAAATCGTATGAATTTGTAAGAATGCCCTACATCTAACCCCACCCCTGAACCTACCCGTCACTGAGGTTTAGACAAACCGTACAAAAGTGAGGTCGTACGAATTTGTCCGAATTAGCTCAAATTAGCCATCTGGTAAAATACATATGAATTGGTCATGAGACTAGGTTGTGAGGGACAGATGCCTCTGCAGTTTCATCAGTCATAGTTTTATTTGTGTTCCGAAGATGGATGGAGGCCTTACGGGTTTGGAACGACATGAGAGTGAGTAATCAATGAGGTGAACACTTTAAAGCATATGCTGCTTACTGCACAGAGGAACATTTTTTTTGTTGATTTATAATTATTTTGCTCATATTCCGTGTGAATAAATCTGATGCTTTGAGATGGTTAATATCTTATCAGTGAGATATTATGACAAAGGCAAGCAGATGTTTATTATAAGGTGATTCACATTATTGTCCATTATAATGAGCATTATATGGAGTGCATCATTATAATGCTCTCCATATACGGTAATGCTCTTTTTTTTTTAGTGGATCATTCTCCATAAGGGGGCTGTGCATTTAAGTTGGAACTTTAGCTGCATGCCCCAAAGTGACAGATTATATTTTCAAATGCATTAATGGATTATATTTGTGTGTGTCTGTGTGTGTTTCCCCCCCTTTCTACTCCAGGCAATCAGATATCAGTCTAAAGATTGACGTATGTAGGATTATCATGTTATTTTCCTTTGAACATCATGCCGTGAGTCTAAATGTTGCAGGTTATTAACACAAATGACTCTTTCAGATTGAACTGGAATAAGTCGTGTAACTCTCTTTCGATTGTCAATGAAAAGATTAAGGTATTTTTTCATTGTAAAACTGGACTAGAATTGGGACGTACAAGAGTGACATGATCTTTGAACAGTCAATCAATCAATCGGTCAAAATGATGCGACTTTTTTCTTAAAACAAGAAAGCTATATGCCAGTAGGTTAAGAAAAATGATCGTTAAGTTTAAATTGTTAAGTTTATACTTTTTCATGGATATGTATAATCTTGTTTTAAGCATGAACTCACTGAATTTTGCTACATTTAAAACAAAGCTTAATATCCTATAAAGTAAATGTGTCTATAAAATGTATCTTAATATAAGAATGTTTAGGTATTTGTACTGTAAAACAAGACAAGAAGCTTTGAAGTAAATTTTTCCCTCAGAAATGCATAGCTTTTGCTTATTGATTGATACATTCACTAAGTGACATATTAAGACCCCCAATGTTATTTAAAATGAATTAAGATGAGTAAGATGTTATGAGAGTTATGAGGTCTGCAAGAAGTTAAGCCTCAGTGGTAATTTTCTTCATACCAGAGTTGTAATTGTATAATCACAGGACAAAACAGATCAATAAAGGCTGATATTACCACTGGAACAATCTAATAATTCAGGTCCAATTATTTTATTATACTTTGAAATCAGAAAATAGAACACTTAAACAAAAACAGATCAATGGCACAGTTAATATCAGAGTCGGTATAAATTACAGCAGGTACTGTTTAAAGGTTACCACAGTGAGAATGGGCAGATTGATGCACACTGACGTTTAGTAATTTATAATGTTTTATTCAGTGACTTCTGAACCTTTTTACATTGAATCCTAGAAGTTTTTCATGTGCTTTTCTAAATATTAATTGGCCAGCAGCTGCTTCCTTTCTGATTATTAGTGCATGTTTCTTAAATGAACAATTGTTTGCCCTTAGGCCATCCAGTATGTAAATAATTTTATTTCATTATCAGAACAGCTCTGTAGAACTGTAGCATTACATGCTCACCAGATCCTCTGAAACAAATGGGTGCCGTCAGAATGAGAAATCAAACATCTGATTAAAACATCACAAGAATCCTTTCCAGTACATCACTTAATGTCTTGTGAAGCATAAAGCTGCGTGTTTGTAAGAAACAAGTCTTTAACTTTAAACTGTTGGTCCTGTCAAAATATAAGTCTATCATTCTTACATACCAACACTGGTTAAAATGTCCATGCCCTTTTGTGATCTCACATCAATTTTTTTTTTTTTACCCCAGAAGAATCTTTTCGTAAGCATAAACAAAACACTATTTTTTTTTCTTAAACAATGAAGAAATATTATAACAGTTTTGTTTTTTATTATTATTAATATGTTTTTTTCTGGCAGTATATGTAAAAATGTTTTTGTGATATCTTTTGATTAATCTATTAACCAGTATTTAACCTACTCAATGTAATGGACGAGCAGTCATGAATTTGAACCCAAGTTGTTTACCATGTCATGTACTCAGTGACATGGAATTTACTGTAACTGAAGGTTTCCTCTAAAGATCATTTGGTTGACCTGACCACTGTGACCCATGTCATTCTTCTGTTCTGTCTGGACAAAGGAAAAAAAAAATGTGGTTTCACCACTGCAATGTGACAAAACTGAGACAAATATTTAACATTGGGTTGGCCCTGTTTAATGGTAGGTAGCAATTTTCTGCTGTCTGCGTGTTCGTTTACACCAAACAAACAGAGAACAAAAGCTCTTGTGGCATTCCACACCAGCTCTGTCTCCATGCTCCACACAGATGGTCTGCCATACAAAGGTGGACCACCTCAAAGAACTGAGGAAATAAACTCTCCAACAATTTCATGCAGAATAGCACAAATTCCTGGTCTTTGTGCTTCTCCATCCTGTCCTCGTCTGCATATTTTTTTCCTCTTTTAGACGAGGGCGTGCAAACTGAGTGAAAGTCATTTTTAAAGGGATTAAGTCATACTTGTACAGTGTGTTTTACATGATGAAATACTGCTGGGATATTCTAATGAAGCACATGCGCTTATGGGGTTAACCTTGATATTGTTTTATTATATGAACATACATGTACATGTACATAGAGAAAAAGTTTAATAACAGTTTTCACCCAGAAATTTCTAATAAAACCCACAATGAATTCATTACACATCAAGGACAAGTAACACGTTGAATTAAATGCAAAGTTTTTTAGAAAGAAGTTGTGTATAGTATGTAACCACAGTGTAAGTACACATCGGGACATAGTACCTAGCTGTAATATTTCTGTAACTACAGACATGTAACAACCCTCAGAATGGTGTGTGTAAGTACAAATGTGTAACAGGAC
>JAUMHR010000049.1:22104955-22116682 GCA_032361145.1 Enteromius fasciolatus
CCAGGCCAAGTGATTAGCACACCTGATTCTGATCATTTGAATGGGTGAGCGAAAACTTTTGGTAATATAGTGTATAAGGAACAGTGCATGAGTGTGTACGTGAAAGTGTGTGTAGCTGGATTGCGAAGGGGGAACCATGAAGAATATAGGATCAAAACTGTCATATGAGAAGCTCTGTGAATTTTTATCCTTTGCGGATTTGTTTTCCGGTACAGCGTTTTTAAGGAAATGGACAGATATCATAACCATATGTCTATTAGAAAGAGACTAACAAAGAAGCTCAATCAGGCAAGAAGAACAAAAAAAAAAAAGTATGCATTGCTCTTTTTGGTGTTAAAACATGTTTTATAAAACTAGTCAGACTAGTAAAAAACAGAGAGATTACACAGGAATGTCTGTGTTCGGTTCTCAGTGGACCAAAGCTAGTCCTGTTCATCGACTTCTTCAGCGTTCTCATCTCTGTCGGAAGAGGCATCGTTTTGGGTTCAGGTGAAGATGACAGCATTGTCTCTGTAGGTCTTTGTGTCTGTTACACTAATTGACAGGAGGCCATGACTGCAAGGAGTCTTGGCTCATCCCCAGAGTCAATGACATCAATATCATACTCATAATCTCGCAGTATCTTCTGAGTGTGCTATGCGCTCTAGTCTGAGCCCTACCCAGTCGACTCGGCTGCGTTTTTCTCTCCTGTTTGTTTACCAATCGACAGATCCCCGCTAGGGACCGTCTGCTATCGATTGAGAGCCTTTCACCATTGTTGATGCTCCTGTTACTAGCAAGATCTACACACACACATACACACACAGGTACTGAGTTCAATGTGACAAGCAATTAGCTGAGGGAATTGGTGTTATGGAGCGGGTTCAATCCCCAGAGCGCTCGTCCGTCAGGTACGCACTGGGCCAAAGCAGGCCATTTGGTAAGTGAGTCACTCTCAAATCTCTTGACGCTGCTGAACAACAGACACTGGTTAATGGCATCTTGCCTTTCAAGACGTCAACAGTACGAGGGATGATGCGGAAAAGAAAGCTCTTGCAAATCTGCTCCAAAACTAAATTGAATATCCTCATTACGCCGGTGACTCAGAAAGTGCAGCGGCTACTAATGCAATCTCCTCATTTAAAGACAGAGGAGATTTTATGATCACGCAGTTCAGCCAAGAAACTGTGATTTAAAGATTGTTAACATTGTTATTACTGTTCTCTTACGATATAATTGTCCATGTTGCATTTTCTCTAAGTTCAGTAATGCCAGTTCGTAACATCCTTTTAGAAAGACAAAACCTGCTTCATTATAATGAAAATCACTCCTGCCATCTACTGGCGCATCTGGAGCAGCAGAATACGTCACTTATTTACCCGACTGAATCTGCTACCAACATCCAACAAGAAACAGTATCTTAAAATTCCTGTTTATACCTTCCACATGAGCTGAACAATCCTTTTTATGCCTAATTCAGCTCTGATTCAAATGAATTTAAGGAGCACATGCCATGTTGATTGAAGAAAATATGAATTAATTAAACATACATTCTTCAGGTCAGTGCATTGGTTTTTGAGTTTATGGTGCATACACTAGGACTCAGCTAGGACTTAATAAACTGATCAATCGTGATAGTTAAATACATTTATAAGGTTACAAAAGAGTAGTTGTTTTTATAGCAGCAAATTAGCATATTACAATTATTTTTGAAGGACCATGTGACCAAGTAATGATGCTGAAAATTCAGGTTTGATCACAGCAATAACTTGCATTTTACCATATAATAATATATACCACTGTCCTTTTAAATTGCAAAAAATATTTTCAAAAATATTACTGTTTTTACTATATTAAAGTTTCCTAAGATTTCTTAATTCAAAAATAGAGTTAAAAACTGACAGACTGGAAAACACTTTTTGATTCTTGTGAGAAACTTGCTTTAAAAGAGTCAAAGACTTGATCAAATGCATTCCTCTTTTACCTCTTTAGTAACGTTATCCTGTACTAGGCTGTACAGGGGCACAATGCGGCTCACTTCCAAGAGGACTGGCGTCGGACTGGGCGTCTCACGGCCTGCTTGTCTGCACAGGTGACAGGCGGCCGGGCAGCTGCCCTTCTCCTGGCACCGGATCTCCACACCGGCCACCAGGTCATCAGACAGCAGCTGCGTCTTCAGCAGGCCCGACAGGTAGCTGATGAACGGCATCGCTTTCAAGTCCCGCCGGCCACCCTGGTCAGTGACTTCTGTGAAGGTGAGAGACAGAATGACATCACTGGAACACCATGTCTTATAACAGAGGTCTGTGACTCACATCATGCCCGGTTCTGGATCAGAACTAAGCAAAGTTATTAATAGGAATGAGCCTATCAACACAGGAACTGAATCAGGAGGGATACTTTTATACATTTATAAAAGGGTGTGAAAACTGTGATTAAGAGAGATGATTTTTATATGACTTTTTCAACAAAAGTAGTACTTTTTGCTTCTAAAACTACGGATATTTTCCTTATACCTTGAGTGTATGTGAAGTATACTTTATGTGAAGCAAACATTAGCAAGCAAAAAATACATTTATGCAGAATAAATGCACCTTTATATAATTTCATGAATACCTCTGTATGTTATGAAAAAAAAAAAAAAAAAAAAAAAATTACCAAATTAGATCAAATTAATACCTGCACAAATTAATTTGTGACATGCAATTTTAAGTTATTTTTAACTTGTTTGAAATTGTTTAATTTTAAAAACATATTTTTGTGTAAACAAAATTGAGCTGTACACAATAAAATAAATATCATGTCATTGACCCTTATTTTTTTATTTTATTTTATTTTAATTATTTTATTGGTATTAATTTTAATAACTGTCTATAAGCGATTTCACAAATGCGCAAATATACAGTAAATAGTAAGAAGACTCGTGGTATACGTAGATACTAAGAAATGTTTTATGCTTTTTTATGCTATGTGAAAGTGTCACGCTGACGATGTGACAGAAAGTTCAGCAAGTTCTCTTACTTAGAAGTCACGGAGGGGTCTACAATTTTCAGCATAGGTGCATTTCCACTGTGAGAGACAGAATCTAATAAGAAAAATCCGGAAACCACATTGTATGATTTTTTTTAACAATTTATTTGGGAATTACTGTGTCAAATAAGTATTTGATCACTTGAGTCAAAACATATAAATGTTTGGTACATAAGCCTTTGTTAACAATTACAGAGGTCAAACGGTTCCTGTAGTTCTTCACCAGGTTTGCACACACTGCAGAAGGGATTTTGGCCCACTCCTCCATACAGAGATCATACACCATACTCTAGATCTGTCAGGTTTCGGGGCTGTCGCTGAGCAACACAGAGTTTCAGCTCCCTCCAAAGATTATCAATTGGATTTAGGTCTGGAGACTGGCTAGGCCACTCCAGAACCTTGATATGCTTCTTACGGAGCGACTCCTTGGTTTTCCTGACTGTGTGCCCCAGAGTGATGCTTCCAGCCCCATGCTTAACTGTAGGCAGTGTTGTGTACTGTAAGTTACGTCCAAACCGTTACTTACTTGTTACTGCTATTTAAAAGTAATTCCTTACATTACAATATTACTGATTCAAAATTGTAACGCGTTACATGACTCCTGTATTACTTTTAAGTCACCAAAATGACCTTCAGTCATCTTTATGGAGAGTTTTTGTTTTTGATTTTCTTTTTTTTTTTGTTAAGTGGTCATTTAAAGCTTTTTGTATTCATGTCTTTTTTCACTGAGTTTCAGTTCATTTTTGTGAAGCGCTCCTGTTCAAGATATTGTCAGTGCACCCAAATAAATGTAGACCCTTTACTGTTCTGAAGGATGTTATACTCTGAATAAAATGACAGTGTCATCCATTTAGTTTCCACTGGAGGTGCTTTAACATTTAAACATTGTTATATGCTTGAAATGCTTTTATTGCCTTATAGGCAAGTTGTGATTATTTGAAAAGGTTAAATTCATCAAGCATAGTTTATGATCAGCACTGTCTGCCGCTGGCCACTTTCCACTGTTGGGCCAGTAGCCACGCGACACTCCTGTAAAACCTGCCCTAAATACGCCTTCACTTGACCACGTCACACATACAAGGTTACCCCCGTGAGAGCGAGATGAATTAAATAAATCGCTCTGAACACACTGTATATATTAGAAGCTGTCTTTTAGTATTCATGAACAAACCTGTACACCACACATGGATAACAACTGACCACGAACAGAAAATAGAGCTGACTTGCAGCATTTTTATATGTTAATATCTTGTGTCTTGTGGCTAAAAGTGTGTTGTAACGCAAGCATTACTGAATATGTACCAAGTAAAATATTACTGAAACCTGATTAGTAATGCCTTACACTACTGCGTTACAGCAAAAAGTAATATATTACTGTAATATACTACTTTTGTAACGCGTTACTCCAAGCACTGACTGTAGGTACAGTATGGTATTATTGGGATGATCATTCTTCTTCCTCCAAACACGGTAAATGGAGTTAAGACCAAAAAGTTCTACTTTGGTCTCATCTGACCACAGGACTTTCTCCCATAACTCCTCTGGATCATCCAGATGGTCCCTGGCAGACCATCTGGATGATCATGTCCAGGCCTGGACATGGACTGACTTAAGCAGGGGAACTTTCCGTGTGATGCAAGATTTTAAACCTTGATGTCTTAGTGTATTACTGATAATAGGAAACGATGGTCTCAGCTCTCTTCACGGCATTGGTGAACAGGTATTTGAGGGTCAGAAATCTGGCTGATAAGTGATCAAATGCTTATTTGACAAAGTAATTCCCAAATAAATTGCTGAAAAATCATACAAGATGATTTACAGATTTTTTAGGTCCTGTCTCTCACAGTGGAAATTACTCCTATTAAAAAAGGCCACATATTTATGCTTAAGGAGAAAAAAAAACCTTTCATGGCTGTTTCATAACACTGAAGTACACTTTTATAAAATTCACTTCGCAATAGCATGTCAAATTAAAGGTTTTACAATAAATCATGTTAATAGTGCATTTGATATTAAGTTTAATTCCCCCTCCCCTTGAGAAAGCCTAGCCTGATAGATTAACGCAGGTGTAAAAGCTTGCAGTTTTAGATGGATTACATTGTTACATTATTGAACATAAACATAACCTGTAATATATATATTTATTTATTTATTTTTTAATTGCAATTAACATGAAATTGTGTGTCTGAAAACATTACATCCATTTTGCACTTATTTCATTTAAATGTTTTTTTTTTTTTCTTCAGTAAGTAGCTACACTTTTTGTCTACAGGGATTCGTGTGGTGCGTATGTCAGACTTTTATAATGAAGGAAATGGTTTGAAAAAGTGATGAACTGTGTCTGGTATGAATGCACACGAGTTGGTTTCCATGTCGGTTTGCAGTGTTCGTGCACAGAACCCTTGGCAGACACAAAACAATGCGATTACGTGAGGAAGGATATTAATTGAGTGCTGAGACGTCCGTGTGATGGCTAAACAGATGTGCGACTCTGAACAATAACGGCTGTTTCTCTGCGCTCCACAGCCGATTTCCGTGAACATTCCCGTCCACTGTGTCTGGCGATCACATGAGTCATTATGCTGGATTTTAGCATGACAGGCAAACACTTTGAGGAGGAAGAGAAAGCGAACAAACAGTCCGAGGCCGTTATGTCTGCAACAACACGGGGAGGTGCCAACCAGAGCCCGTCGGTGTTGCGCTGTTTTCACCACACATAGAGGACACGGCGAAACTGAGAAAATGACACGGCTAGAGTAATTGATACCAGCCTACAGTATGCTTTTTAAATGATTCATTTCCTGCAGCGCGCTTAATCATTTTGAGATGAAGCAGCGCCTTTCGAAATGTTTCTCCAGCAGGCAAAGGGGAAACATCTGGCTGTTCAAATTCTCGTCATGTGTTCACCCCTTAAATGCTAGTGTGAGTTTTAACCATTGTTGTCTTTTATCCCATGCGATCTGCCTTTTCTTCTCGAAAAACACTCGAAAAGACTAGACTGGATACCTAATAAACTGACAGAATGAACTACATATCCCATGATGCACATGGAGCAATAAATGAACAGTGGCATAAAAAACTGACATTGGCCCATAATAACACTTTTATTAGGTTTATTGCAAAATATTAAAGTTATGATTTTAAAATATAACATATTTATTGTTGCCTATTCATTTACCTTTTCACGTAGCCTACATTTGTATAGGCTACACTAATTAAATATTTTTAAATAGTGAAATCGCGTTTATTTATTTATTTCACGTCAAACGATTTTGGTAATTTAACTTTAAACAAAAAAAATTAAAAAAAAATTGTAAGTTACATTTATTTACGCAATGATGTTTATTAAAACAACTAACACTTTTTGAGAGGGAATATATAAAAAAGTGGATAATCTTTTCCCTCTGTTTCCGTATACGCCATCTGGTGGATGGATAGGTTTGACCGCTATAAAGTTCATGAGGCTGTAGCATATCTTATTAGGGTCTAATATCAGAGCTCATGCAGACCCCTATTGAAAAAGTTTATTGTTAAGAATAATTAGAATAAAATTGAAATGTAGTTAAAAAAAGGGATTTTATTTTTTTTGTTGTATTAAATGATCTGAAAATTGGTTATTTAGGCTCAATAGGCTAATAAAAAGATATAAATTGAGACTGCAACTGAAAAGTATGTTTACTTTATTTTATATCAGTATTTAATTGATAAAATGCACAATTCACTACTTCTACAAACACATCGTTTAATTACTTGAGTTTCTTCCTATTCTGTTTTATTATTATTATTATTATTATTTCAAATGACAGGCCCATATTTGCTAAACTTTATTGATAAGCTGCCTATCATCTGTTACCGTTCAAAATATCATTAACTTGGTGTAAATAATGTTATAGTCATCACTCGTCAGTGTTGCAGTACGTTTAACAGAGGGACTTTAAGACACAGATCTGCAGCCATCTAGCGGTAAATTATAGTACTGCTGTTATATTTTACATTGAAATGTTGAAGTTTACAGGATTATGCATTAATTTCCGTACTTTCATGTACTATTGTAATGAAACATAGTTTAAACATTTTACGACACATCTAAATATAGATTTTCTATTTTCATATTAAGCCTTTCGTTAAAAAAAATAAAATAAATAAATAAATCTGACTACTTCTTGCTATAATATGATATAATATATATGTTTTATTTAAACTATCAGCTCCAGTTTATTTCTATCAACAATGAATATCTGCAACCATTTTTCTGGCAATATTTCAATTTGTAACATTTCGGTCTTTATATTCTTATAATAGAAATATTATTCGCGTGGGTTCTCGTGTGTTTCAGCAGCAGCAGCAGTCTGAGTTGTCTAAACACGTGCTACTGAAACAGCTTTGTCAAACTGGCCGCTATTCTGATTTGTTCCAGCGCACATCAGTGAACAGACAGGGAACGCGGCCGCTTCAGCCGCAGCCAACGATGTCTCATCGGGGGCGGGATTCACACAAAAGAATCACCCGCCGTTATGACGTCATCTCCGCAGTGTCGCGCGCACCCGCTGACATGAGAGACGCGCACCTCGTCACATCAAGAAAAAGCTACTGTTGAACTGCAGGTAGGAAATCATGTAACAACCGATATAAAGAAATCATGCATGAATGTCTTTTAGCGTACACGTATGACCGAGCGGTCGTTTTTGATGCCGTGCATGCATTAGATAAGAATGACGTGGCTCAGATCGCAGTGTTTTGAAGCTCCGGGCCTAAAAATCAGCTGATTAGATATAGAAAATTATATAATCAGACTGTTTATGGTGTGCTACATTAGTGGGGCGTCTAAATAACACGTGCATTGAATACAAGAAATGTCAATGCGTGATCCAAAAACATGATGGTGAGTTTGTAGTTAGCCATCTGGCTATCAAAACAAATATACAATACAGACTGTTGGCATACCCAACCCCCCCCTTTTCTAAGTGAAATTGCTAAATTAAAAGTTAAATAGTTCATAAATGCCATAGCTTATTTTTTTTATTTTTTTCACTTTCGTCTGTGTGTGATCATGAGGTAAAATGCATCAGTAGGTGTAGTACTGTAGACTGTACATTCACTAAATATCAGCATTAATGCATGCCATCAGACAGCTTTTAAATGACGTTTTATTTTCCCATGGTTTTCTTTTCTAGTCCGCACTTATAAACTTGTATAAAATAAGCTTTATTTTGTAATTTTACTTAAATATAAGAGGAAGTTTATTTAAATTTGAGTGCATGCATCTCGTTTGGCATTATTAAATTCTCTCTCTCTCTAACACACACACACACACGCATATATATGAGAGCGAGAGAGAGATTGGCCATCCGCTTACTGGCGCTGTTTAAACAAAATATATTGCGATTTGAAGTCAGATATGTAAAAAATTTTTAACATCTCAAGCTGCATCAAAACAAAAATGAAAGAATGGACAAAACAACAGGCCTTATATTCAACAAGAATTAGAAACTAGCAAGTGATCATGTTTAATCTCTTAATGACCATACTTTACTTGGAAATAGTATGGTAATCTTTTGTGACATTATTAACAATATGTCATCATCGTCTTCTTCTATGTATAATATTTTACATTACTAACAAGTGAATTCCACCTTGCATCTTCGTTACATCTGCATATCATCACAAACTAAGGAAAATGCGTTTATCCTCTGTCCACAAAAATGTTCCAATATATGAGAGTGGGGACATTGAAATGGGCCACGTCCTCTTAGAAGTTTGTTTATTATGTGCATCAAAAATGCTAAGAGCACTTGGTTCATTTTAATGTCCCCGCTGGCATGTATTAAAACATAGTTCACAGTTTAGTCCAATAACAAATGTGCTGTTTTATCTTTTATTATTAAGACTTAATTTAATACGCATCAAACACATAGACATGACTTTTCTCCTCCCCTGTAGGCACCATGGCCACACCGACGTCTTTGGATCCAGATTTGGTTCGGGAGGTGCTGGAATGTCCCATTTGTCTGGAGACCTACAACCAGGATCAGCTTCGACCCAAATTGCTGCAGTGTGGTCACTCTGTTTGTCGTCAGTGCCTTGAGAAGCTCCTCGCCAGCACGATAAATGGTGTGCGCTGCCCCTTCTGCAGCAAGGTGTCTCGTATGAGCAGTATTTCCCAGCTGGCTGACAATCTCACCGTGTTGAAGATCATCGACTGTGCAAGTTCGTGTGGCTCAACCATGGGTCTCATGTGCAAGTCTTGTAAAAACCGCCTGCCCCGGCAGTACTGCAGAGACTGCAGCATTGTGTTGTGTGATATTTGTAAAAACGAGGGTCACCAGCATCAGGGTCACGTCGTACAGGCAATTCGTGTGGCTGCCGAAAAACACCGGAAAGACATAAACGGGAAGCTTTCCAACTTGCGTGAAGCAATGGGAAACATTCAGAAGAAGAAGGCAGCTATCGACAATGTGACAAAATCACTCAGACTGAAGTACAAGGCTGTACAGCAGGAATACGCGAAGGCTGAGTTGCAGCTCCAGGAGGAACTTGGCCGTTCACGTCGTGCCTTCGCCACCTCCTTAGCCGAAATAGAGAAACTAAATGCCCAGATTCTGGAGGAGCAAACGTACCTGCTCAATATTGCTGAAGTGCAGGTGGTGTCTAGATGTGATTATCTAACCATGAGGATCAAGCAGACGGATATTGCTCTACTGGAGGATGGGAGCAACAATGAAGAAGAAGAGTTGGACTTAAAAACCAATCTGCCCATAATTCTAAAACTACAAGACCCCGAGTTTGTTAAAACAGACTGCTTGACACCCTTGGATGTTGGGCACCTGACCACAAAACCCTGTATTGTCAATGCAGAGGAAGAAGACAGACTTGAGTTTGCCACTTCCGTTGCCACCCCTTTAGACATTTACCGTGATACTGACATGGAAACGGCAGTTGAAGAAGCCGTTTGTGCTTCTCCCGGCAGCTTTAAGTCCAAGTCTGTCGATGGAGGTGGACCTTCTCCAGGAGCTTCTGGTGGGCAGCTCTGCCAGTTTGTGAAAAAGATGGGCTGCAAGGGCAATCTGCCAGGGATGTTCAACTTGCCGGTAAGCATTTGTGTCACGCCGCAGGGTGAGGTGCTCGTGGCTGACCGAGGGAACTACCGCATCCAGATCTTCAACCGCAAAGGCTTCCAAAGGGAGATACGGCGCAACCCGAGCAGTATCGACAACTTTGTCTTGAGCTTCCTAGGTGCTGACCTGCCCAACCTCATCCCGCTCTCCATTGCAATCACTGCTCAGGGCCTCATCGGTGTCACTGATAACTATGACAACTCTGTGAAGGTTTACACCACCGATGGCCACTGCATTGCTTGTCACAAGAACCAGCTAATCAAGCCATGGGGAATCGCGGCCATGCCTTCGGGCCAGTTTGTCGTGTCTGATGTCGAGGGGGGAAAGCTGTGGTGCCTGGCCGTGGATCGTAATGTAGGGGTTGTAAATTACAACCGCTTATGTTCGGCTGTCAGGCCCAAATTTGTAACTTGCGACTCCTCAGGTACAGTGTACTTCACACAGGGCTTGGGTCTAAACATCGAGAATAGACACAATGAGCACCACCTTGAGGGGGGTTTCTCAATTGGCTCCGTGGGAATGGACGGCCAATTGGGAAAGCAACTCAGTCACTTCTTTTCAGAGACCGAGGACTTTCGATGCATTACCGGCATGTGTGTTGACTCCAACGGGGACCTGATCGTCACAGACAGTGGCCGTAAGGAGATATTGCAGTTTCCCAAAGAAGGTGGCTATAATATTCTCATTCAGGAGGGCCTAACCTGCCCTGTAGGGGTAGCTGTTACCCAAAAGGGACAACTGCTTGTCTTAGATTGCTGGGACCACTGTGTGAAGGTCTACACTTACTTGCAAAGGAGACGCTCCTCTACATGTTAAGACTGCTGTGCGGACAATTCATAAGACTAGTCACTTTAATTTGATGGCTTCATTACAAATGCGTTTGCTTCTCAGTGATTTCTGACCCATGGCTTGCAATGACTGGGATCAGGCAGCTAAGCTGGCAACCATTCACCACTGCCATGGAGCAAATGGGCTGATGGCTTATGGGTATTATTATGGATGCTTTGAGCAAATGGATTTCGAAATATAGCACAACTGATGGCAATAACTGAAAATGTTGTTCTTTATGTGCGCAAGTCAGTTCTCATATGTTGTTTAATGGTTTTTTTCTGTGCTGGTGTACAGGCATTAAGATTTTCTGAGAAGACGGTTCCTGTTTCAGTACAAGTAAGGCTCAATCAACAGCATGTGTGGCGTAATGTTGATAGTTACAAAACTTCTCAAAAATGAAGAACACAAAAATAAAGGTTATTGTGACCAATTAGTATGTAAATGCTAAATTTTTTACCGAATTTAAGAGCAGAATTTTGAAGCTTACAATTTCAGAAAAACACTTATATTCTTTTGTTAACATGTGTTGTTTCAGCAGCATTTTATTTTCATTGCAACAAAATAACACTGAAAATAACATTTGTCAGATAAAGGTTAGAAAGTAGGAAAGACAGATTTGATCCAATCTGAGGCATTGAACATGGAGTATTCGCCGATACAGAGTCCCAATCCAATACTTGTATTTTCCTAGTGCTTAATGCACATTATAGCGTAGTTATGAAGTTATTAAAATAAATCCAATTTATACAGGTATGCAGTAGCTTTTTCAGAG